>JASAND010025140.1:0-15742 GCA_030248195.1 Trissonchulus latispiculum
GAGTCAGGTTCATATGAGCTGTAGACCGGAACCGTTGTACCGGGGTCGCCGGCTCACTAGGTCCCGAAGCTCTGGAACTATCCTTCTGTTGTACTTAGGGCGAGTATATGGCAAAATGGCATGATGCCGGGCTGGCGGCGCATAACCGTGCTATCCGTTGCCCAGTCGTGGACGTTGCTGGTCAATTCCAATTGCTGTGTCACGTCAAAGTCCTTTATGTCCGACATACCGGGCAGAGACCTCCCCGGTACGTCTGCATTAGTATCCCGTCGCCGGAGATCAGCTCCGATGCGGCTAGTTTGCGTCGGACCATATTCCAGTTGGTTGATGAATAAGTTTTGCCTGTTCGTCCCAGTCATCTTCACTGGGTTTTCAGATACCGGAGACTGAAATTCTCGGGTTATTGAGAGGTTCAGTATCTCGTTAGCATCCGGGTCACCGGATCCAAAGCGTCTTCGTAAACCTCTTGTTTTGAAGGGGCAGCGTCGGCATTCTTAGCCGTATCGACCTGAGCACCTGATCTGCTAGATCGCTGCCATCAAAGCTCTTGGCTGAGGATGCCCGCCTAGACGCTGATTGAGTAGGGAACTGTTGCTCAACACTGGCTGGCTTGATGTAAAGCATGCCCAAAGCCATGCTGGTTTAAAGGCCTTTTATCCATCGAGTCACTCGAGCTAGCCGGATCACCCGGCTTAGCTGAGGCCTTGATCGATTTCACAGGAGAATGCAAAACCGACATGAATTACAGTTAGTCACACGTAACGTGGTCTAACTAATTATCAGTGTATCCGTACCGTATACACTGCTCCAAGAATACCGGTAAAAATGCAGTAAAACGCCCAGAAAATTTTAGAAAAACTGGATGAGATCAGAAAAATTTGTTAAAAATAAAGACCTATAAAAAGAAGAGAACCGAAGAAAAAAATTACTAAAAACTGAATAAAAATAAAAATAAGGTCGTGGACTGGCAGCCTAATGTAAAGTTGGAAGTGTACGAACAACCAGACTTTACGAGTGGGAAACTGTGCACAAGGATAACGTCGAACCTGGAGGAGATGTAGTTCCAGTCGACCTAACTAACCTCGCCAAAATACCTAAGTGAAACCTACCGAACGGAGTTTAACCGCCGATGAGGAGCAAAGACTCAATATATTAAGAACCTACCCCAAATTTGCTGAAAAATACACGCTTAAATAATCTAAACTACCTACCCAATAAATTCTCAGAAAAACCCTACTTACCGATTATACAAGGCTAATACAAAAACCTAGGCTAAAAAATGACGTCACTAAATTAGGCCAAAACCGGAATTGTTGCTGTAAGAATGTGCTGGATAAAGGGGCAAACACGATGCATTTACGACAATAAATTTTAGAACAAACTGCAGTGTATAAAGTACACTAATCTAGATGTGGTACAACAATACGAAAATAAAATACAAAGTGAGACTACAAAGCGAACCCAACAAGACACAACAACTACGATGAGAAGACTACAAAGAACTGACTTAACAGAAAGAGAGCCTAATTTTTCAGAGTAATTTTGAAAGACATCAAGAGAAGTTAAGAATAATAAATTTAAGAACAAATAAAGAATGAATTAGATAAGAGAAGTCTAGCTCTACGGGGTCAACCTGGAGCGACTAAAGTCTAAAGAGGCAAACACTTTAGACTGATTGTACAGGTAAAGAAATGCACAGCAAATATGGGTCCCACGCAGAGCTAAGTATAGAAACACGACCATTCACTACAAAAGAAAAACAACAGACTGACTAAGATTGAGACGTCTAGAAAGAACTAGTTTTTAGCCAGCGTGGAAGAATTTGATTGGATGAATTTGAGACCCCCTTGAAAGATGAGATGCTGGGAGAGGCTTCGAGAGAAAATAGACGTCTCAACAGCGCCACCTATTGGCTAGGCTGGCTGACACACATATACGTAATTTACACATAGGCGCAGAAAACTCAAGCAAAAGACTCTCACACATAAATTTCAAACAAATTTCAAAACACAATTTCGATACAAATTTCACACATTATAAATTACTTTCAAAATAACGTTTCTAACATTATTTCAATCCACAATAAATTCAACCATACACACATAATATTTTTAGAGGACTGACGTAACGCCGCCTCATTACAATATTCTACCGAAAATGGCATGTCTAGGCTTGAGTCTGAAGGCCCGGGCTTTGTAACGGATCGGACCCCAACGTCGAGAATGGAACCCGGGCCTTGTAACGGGCCCGGGCCTCCGGGCCTTGTATCGGGCCTCCGGGCCGGCCCGGGCCCGGCCCGGGTCACGGTCACGATCGATGAAGTAGGCCCGGGCCCGGCCCGTTCCCGGGTAAATCACTTAACGGCACAACCCTATATGTGCCCTAAATTTCTGTACATATCAGCAAGCAATCGCTCTTTTTAGCTCAATTTTCCCCTTAATGTTTATTTTGTTTTGTTTTTTATTTTGATTGTTTTCTTTTCTTGTTTAGTTGTGAACATGGCTCAGAAGGCGGGAAACGTGCAGTGCAGTGGATGTCAATTCGGTGCTGATTTCTTGGAAAATCTATTCAAGTCCAAACATCTACTACTGCTAGTTAATCAGGGAATCTGTCAATCAACTGATCCAGGAAACAGAGTATATATATATATATATATATATATATATATATATATATATATATATATATATATATATATTGTTTTGTATTTTATATTTATTATAACAGTATTATAACAGTATATAAAAACAATATATATGTTCGGCTATTGTTTTTCAAACGTCACTGCAGTTTGGGGCCGAATTCAATCTTAAGCTTGGTTCGATTGTTCCTGGGTGGCTCAATCGGTAGAGCGTTGGCCTAGATCGCCAAAGGTTGTGGGTTCGATCCCCACCTCAGGCCCGAATTTTTCGGGTCAGAGGTACTGCAGTGTCAATTATTTCTTTCAGTTATATCAATATATATCGGTTTTTAAAGAGTAAATGAGCACTCATAACAGACGGTGAACATGAAGATTTGAGCTGCAAGCTGTCGATTTGAGGCATAATTGTAGGGTGTGGGTAAAAGCCAGCCCAGCCCCCAGCCCCAGCCTCCAGCCCCGTGGGTAAAGTCCAGCCCCGACTGCCAGCCCCATTGGGTAAACCCCGGCCCAGCCCCAAGGGTAAAACCCAGCCCCGTTTTCCAGCCCCCTTTTTCCCTTTTCCAGCCCCCTTTTTCCCTTTTCCAGCCCCTTTTTCCAGCCCCCGTTTTCTAGCCCACGTTTTCCAGCCCCCCTCTTTCAAGCCCCTGTTTTCCAGCACCTGGGGTAATGTTTTTCCCAGCCAGCAGCATGTTACGGTCCATGTAAATTCTATTAACCTGGACCAGTTCCTGAGAGCACGCACTGAAAATTGTGGTCCCTACCAGTACCTTATTCCCTCGGTCAGCCAAAATGCAAGTTAAAATGTGAAGTAATTTGACAGTTTTGACGGCTGTTGTCTCCGGCTAAATTGTCACAGGCTGGCAGTCCGGTCAGTGAAGGCAATTTGAAGAAAGGCAATTATAGTCGAATTCCAGTATCTTTGCTTAACGTGGGGATGAAGAGAGTGCAGACTCCACCCAGACCGACAAAAAAAGGGTAGACCCCCTCAGCGAGAATGAAAAATGTATATCCTCTCGTCTAGAAGGACAGAAAGGGTTATGTTAATAGCTGTTTCTTTAATGCCAGGTTTTAGGGCTAGGTTAGGCCTTGGTGCATTAGACAAATAAGATTCAATTTTATCCGTTGTGCTCTTTTAACTCGATGGATGAAATTTTATTCCGTTTAATTCAAGATTCTCATTCTTTAATGCGGATTAATCTAAATCTAATCCGTTTAATCTTAAAAGAAATAGGGCATATGTTATAATATAAATATGAAGCATAAACGACTGCTCAAGCTTATTGAATTTCACAATGTCTAATTACATTTTGCACATTCCTCTAAGAATATGTGTACAACTACAGCTGTAGCTTCGAACAAAGCAGTCAAGACAAAAACACTTCTGTGCTAGTGTTATTCGCCGACCCTGTGAACGACAGGCCGGCCGGCCGAATTAACTTTCTTCACCTGCCGGATTGCTAGCTTGTCGCAGTTTAGTCTAAGTGGAGCCTTAAACTGTTCGCCAATAGCCTTCAAAAGTGTTATTTAACATTTCAGCTTGTGCTTTGGCTTACCTGGCTATTAAGGAACGGCCAGGACCCAACCACATATTCTGTGCTTGTTGTCAGAAACTGGTACAGGTTAATGGAATTTATATGAGCCGTTTCATGCTGCTGGCTGGGAAAAACAACGTAATACCCCAGGGGCTGGAAAACGGGACTGAAAAATGGGGCTGGAAAATGGGGGCTGAAAAATGTGGTTGGAAAATGGGACTGGGTTTTTACCCTCTGGGCTGGAAAATGGGGGCTGGGTTTTACCCTTGGGGCTGGAAAATGGGGGCTGGCTTTTACCCTTGGGGCTGGGCTGGTTTTTACCTAGGAGGGCTGGACGCTGGAGGCTGGAGGACTGGGTTTTACCCATCGGGGCTGGAGGCTGGGGCTGGGGGCTGGGCTGGGTTTTACCAGCACCCTAATTGTAGGTATGCCTGTAAAATGCAAAATCTGAAACTACATATTTAATTTACTGTGGGATTGTGACATTTTTAAACAAATTTATGCAATTTTTCATTTGACTGATTGAATATTGGTGTTGTCTTTGTTTCAGTGTGCCAGTGCCATGAAAGGACTAATTACTAGTCTTGGACAACTGTTAGACAAGCAAGCTATTTGTACGGTAAGTTATTAGTTTATAAATAAATAATATTTTATAATATTTATGATAAATAAATATTTTATATAAATTATTTTATATATTTCTTTATATACACCTCTATATATCTATCTATCATTTATTATTTTATCTTATTATTTTATTTATTATTTCTTTATTTATTATTTTATGATTTACATAAATTTATATATTTTATTTATATTTCATTTTATTCTATTATTTATATAGTTTCTTTGTTCTTTTATTTTCTTTTATCTATTCATTATACTTTTCAATTCTTTTTACATTATTTATTTGCATAATGTAAGTAGGCTAAATTCTAGTTAAAAACTCCATGACATCATTTTTATACACTTTACAATGTTGTTGACCGGTCGTGTTTGCGGCTCAGCTAACTAGCTAGTGTGAAGTTAGCACTCGCAAGAAACATGCAAAATTGTTCGGTTTTCACTAAGTTTGACAAACGCTTAATATTTCTCCAAGTAGCTACATACCTAGGTTGATTGGTTCTGTTCAAGGCCGGCCGCCAGGTTGACTGCTGATCATCCGGTGTCACTTTGGCTGACCGGTTGAGTTTCCAATTAAACTTAAAGCTTCTTCTAAACGTTGGGAGAATTTTTTAACCTCACCAATTTCGTATAAGAAGTGTTTTCCTGTTTCAGACATATGCTGGCGTCTGCCCTTGAAGGTGAATTAAAAGAAAACAAAAGGCTTCCATTCTTTTATTGCTAGCAACTTTATATGTTTAGCTATACTTACTTATATAATGTGCATGTAATAATGTAAAACCAATAAAAGAAAGTATAATCCAATCTAAAATTTTAATTCTTGCATAAACTAAAAGGAAGTGGTATTCAACTAGCCGCAGATGCGATAACCTGATTTGGAAGAGGTCACGTACACTACTAACTTAGGTATTGCATTAATAAATATTCATGTGACCCAAACGACGCCGAAATTACCTGGCCCATGTAATTAATTAGAACGTTCAGGGTAATTCAACACTATCGCTAAATTCGGTGATAGCATAAAAAAGTAGCATAGCTAAATTCTTGATTCAACATTAAATGAGCCAGATAATCTAATTTTGTTAAAAATTTAAAAGTTATTCCAGACTGCATCAAATAAAACCAGTGTTGGCCGGAGGAAACGAGCCACAGCACGAAGACATAACGTAACATGCACTCGTATTAGCTTTGTTCCCTTGGATTAATCCCTGTGGAGAACAAAGTTAGCCTAAACCTGAATAACCGTCTAAAATTTGGAAACTTTTTGTCAGCGAATCGAAAAGTTTAATTTTGCTGCGACCGCGGAATCTTAAATTTGGTGGGAACATGTCCTAATTGGTCTGCGACATTGTGCCAAGTAGGTATGAAGTAATTCTGTCAGCGCAAAACAGTTTCCACCCATTCCAAATATGAAAAATGTCCATTTCAGTCTGATCGATGTTCTTACCTAATAACACTGACAGATTTGGCTCAGATTGTACTGATTTGTAGTCTTGCTGACGCTCATAATAGCACAAGTTTAAGCCAACTTGCGTCATAATGTCACTTTTTCATATTTCCAGTGGCGTAAAATAGTTTATATTCCTTCATATTTATTTGGCACAATTTTGCAAACTTTTAAGGTGTATGTTAATTCCAAATTTTAGCTTACAGGGTCGCGCCAGAACTAAATGGTTCGAGTCGGAGGCCAAATATTCTAAATTTTCGACTGTTCTTCTAGTCTAAGCTAACATTACTGTCACTCCAACAGTTAGAGTTAGTGTAAACCTAATGAGAAGAAGAAAGTCGTGTTCGTGTTTGTGGAAATACCGTGTATGTTCGGATCAGTTCTTGGGTACCTGGAGAGGCGAGCTACTGGAAGACAGCTAAGAACCAACGACTAAGTACACACGCACCAAGTGCCAACACACATGTTTCTGTGACAACGCACGTTATATATGTATTCATGCAAAAACGTGAAACCGATTCAAGAAAATTGGGACAAGTTTAGTCGCCCCTCCCCTTAAATCGACACCGAAACTATTTAATCGATTTAATCGAAAAACTGTTCACAAAAGTCCAGCTGGACTTTTGGCGCTGGGTAGACGTTGTTGGCCAAGTTCGAATTTGCTGTTTTTATGCGTCTGTCTACTGTGTTGTGAAGTTTTCTTTTTGCTACATTAGAGTCGTACACATTAAACATATATATATATATAGCGTTAAATAAGTTATATTAATAAATTATTAGATTTTCAGTTTACATAGGATATAGACACTTAGCTCCAAATGGCTACTCTTGGCCAACGTCGATCTCCGGTCAAGCAAACTAAGAAAAACTTCGGTAAATCACAAAACTGGTAATGCCCTGTTTTTTAAGAGCTGGAGCTGACAAAACGACCACTTCAATCTTTGCATTCTAGACCTCGAAACAGGCACTAAGACGCACGTAGTCTCTGTTTTCGAGCTATAGCACGTAAAAATAAGCGTTCAGAAGCGTCTACTGTATACTGATTGGGGATCACTGTGGGGTAGAGACCTGCACGGGCCGAAGTTTTGCAGCCCGGCACTGCCCGGCCCGTGAAATTTTTCTCGGCCTGCCCGGCCCGGCCCGTGAAAGGTTTCGGCCCGCTGGGCCCGGCCCGTCAAATTTTTCTGCCCGTCCGGCCCGGCCCGCGAAATTGTTCAATTAATCGAGAGATTAAATGAATTGAGAGATTACAATACTGAAGTTTCTGTATTGTAGACGCAAAAATCGCATCAATGAATTGAGAGATTTGACATTAATTGTGAGCACCAAATTTTGCAATTAACAGTTTAAATTGATTGTTCCGAATTTTAACAGTTGAAGTGCTTATTCCGAATGCTTTGAACCACAGGGTTGTGCTGGACAATATTTGAAATGATTTTTTGACTAGGCCTTTGCACGAATCAAGAAATGAGCTTTAAGCATACTGATTATACAGATAACGTTAAAATTTGAAGGATATCCAGCATTAATTTAACAATTGAATCGACTGCTTAATTTAAACAGAATACACAGTAACATTTATGAAAATGACAATTCTGAAATTAGTTCCTGAAAAGTAAGAAACATGATCAAGAAGCACAAAATCCTTTTAAGCTAAACATTTGAGTTATTTTTCTTCAGTAAAATCTGGCAAGAATTGGGAGCAGACCGAAAACACGGCCCGTGGCCCGGCCCGGCCCGTGAGCTTCGGCCCGCGGCCCGGCCCGTGAACTTTGGCCGTCGGCCGGCTCGGGGCCGGGCCGTGGGCCGTAGTGCAGGCGTCTACTGTGGAGATCAGCTCGCGCCTAGTTTAGTTGCGTAATTTATTTCGGTTTGCTCGGATATGTCGGAATCTAAAATGGAGCTCGGTGGAGGCAGTAAAGATTATGAAACTACAGACAATGAAACTAACAGTGGCTCGGATCATACTGTTCATGAGACCGAGGTCCGTCGAAGTACGCATGCTTTGCTTATATATTATTATTTCTGCTTTATTTATTTTGTTTGGTTTGTTTTGTCTTTTACACTCATATATGATGTAGATGTACTCTTGATTAATCTAATTTAATGAAACTATTTTATTGATATTTTATGACCGACATCGACATGACATGATGACTTAAAACAAATGATTGTTTATTTGAACAAAAGAATAATATGATGGGCAAATCCAAGCACAGGGAATTGAAGCATCACTATAGGTTGTCATACAAAACATCACTGTACATGTACTCGTTAAATTAGACATCAGTACTGTTTTTATTCAATCAAACAGTGACGTTTCAAAGCAAAAACCAAAATTCATTAATTAAAGACAAGAAAGTTTTAATATACAGCAAATGATAAACCATTATATTTTATCGCAACTGGATTCGCTTACGCAGGCTCGGAATAAGCTCTAAAAATAAGAAGTAAATTTGGAACAGCACAATTGATTCATAAAAATTAATTTCTCAAGCCTCTCTACAATATTTTCCTATTTTACGCGAAGAAAATTCTGTCCACTGCGCAGGGGCAGGGGTCTGCTTCTTGGCTTTAGTGTGCCAGCTGAAATTGGTACACCCCGAAATTGGTACACCCCGAAATAGCCCGGCTGGTCGGTTGACGGTCCGAAGACGACGAACCATGCTGTCCCTTGGCCATCAGTGCCAGAATGAGCTAGCCGCAACTGGAACTGGAATTTTTCAGGTCAAAATTTATTAGTGTGAACTTGATTTGGAAAATTCGTCCTGTTTTAGGTGGCGGTCTGTAGGTTTTGATTATACCTACTTATCTTACGTATCTCTTAGGGCCTTCTCATGAACGGGCAGAGTAGAATAGAGTAGAGTTAAAATTAACTCTTTCAACCCTTTTCATGTATGCTCAACTCCGCTCAAGCTTGGACTTCCCCTATACTCTTTCATGAAAACGATCGAGGTATATTAAACTATCTGTAACTCTTAACTCAGCTTTAACTCTTTCCTGAAAAGGCCCTGTTAAGGTACTGGTTTCCTTTCGGGTATTTTTGACTCATACGGCTTTAATCCTTTACGTAAATGGCTAAAACTTACGAAATAACCTATTTCCGTGCTCTTTAACATTCTGGGACCAGTCCCGCATTTTTAGGCCAAAAGATAAGAAAGTTTTGGTTTTTGGCCTTAGGCGCCCAGTAAGTAGACAAGACACGGGATTGGTTGTTATGGCTGGAAAGAGGACACGAAAATGAACATTTTTGTTCTTACAACCTTTGCGCTATCTCCAGTGGTTAAGTCAGTATAAGCAAAAAACTGTTTTGAGGGTCAAAAAATGGCCATTTTTGAGGAAATCAGTTTTTTCAAAATTACTGACACATGTTAAGGACAAAGTTGGCTTATTTATACTCAATCGATACAGCTTGCAAATGCCCTTTTTATGAATGCCTATTTGCCGGACTTTATTGCTTTAACCAAAAGATTTGGCCGAAAAACGATTTTGGCAAAACTGCGACTATCTGTTTCGAACATCGATTTCTCAAAAACTACTCGACGGATTCCGGAGATGTTTTCCAGAATTGAAATTCGCACTTCTGCGGAGGGACGTTTTTCTTGGTTTGGGCTAAAACGTATCGAGCAGCAAGAAAACTCAATGTGAAGTTGCGAAATTTTCTGTTACTATGCATTTGGCCGATTTTCTCGAACGTTAAGACCTGCTGAGCCAAATCCAAAAAAACGTCCCTCCGCCCATATGTCCTTCATATAGTCGCACATAAAGAACTGTTGGCCGATTCTTCAGTTTTGAGAAATCGATGTTCGAAAAATTTCGGTCGATGTTCAGCCTGTCATATGTCAGTGTGTTAGCAAATTTTTGCTAATTTTTTGCTAATTTTGCCAGTTTCGTAAGCTCATGTGGTTGTACACATAATGAGCTTTAGAACGATGTATAAAGCTCTTTCCAACTCCCAAAAGTGCGAAAGTTATAGCGTTTCAAAAAATCACCCCAAAAGCACTGCACAAAAGGAAACCAGCACCTTAAAGGTTGCAACCACCGCTTACCACACAATTGATTGGCTTCAAAATGCTGGATACCGAGCTGACGAGGATTGACAAAGGAGTGCTGCACTGAAACAGAAATTAAAACATCTAATCTTAAACCTTACTAAAACCTAAACATTAATACTACTAGTACCAGGGATATTTAATCAAGAATAGTCAGCTTGCACGTACGTGTGTAACCTATTTTGCGTTTCAGTTAAATCTGTAAGAATTTGTTTTCTCATACCCCAGCGTTTCCACTACAGACATCGTTTAAGAATTGGGAAAAATCATCGGAAGTAAGAGTGCCGTACAAGTCACAGGTTGCCAGAAGACATCCCTGACAGGCCGGATTTGTATCATCTGTTTCGGCGAAAATTCCAAAGTTCAACTCCAAATCAGCTGAAAAATAATTCTTGCAAACTATATATTTCAGAAATTCTGCTATGTATATACATGACCTTTTTACATTCCATGTAGACTTATATAATGCGATTTCATAGTCGTAAACGCTCAGAACACGAGGCCTTCGAATGTAACATGCCGTTTTAGCAGTTTACAAGCCCACTTCACAGTTTCACACCCACAGACGCACGCTGAAGAGTGCAACGCGCGTCTGCTTGCGGCTAGAATTGTGAAGTCACCAGCAGTGCCAACTATGACAAAATAGAAGTTTAGATTTTAAAATATCCTTAACTACACAATCATGCTTTTAGCGTCAAAGCCACGGAAACAGAAAGAAAACAAGTTTGAATCAGAGTTGTAAGCGGGCCGCGGGTACCCGCGGGTACCCGCGGGTACCCGTGGGTATCAAGAAATTCGCCTACCCGCACTACCCGCGCGGGTATTTTGCGGGTAGGTTCAGAATTTTGCGGGTACGTTTTCACCTAAGAACGGGATATATGAGTAACATAATTCAGACAAGCAGTGATTTCAGTTTCGAATTTTTGGTTTTCAGTTCAATTTCAGTTTCAGTTTCAGGTTCAAATTGAAATAATTTCAGAATCAGTTTCGGTTTTAGTTTCAGGAGTCAATTTTTGTTGGAATTTCAGTTTCAGGCGTCGATCTACAATATTTTCAGTTTCAGTTTCAAGTTTTTATTTTTTTTATTTATTTGTTATTATTTATTTTAAGCAGGCATATGCTGGAGCTGAAACCTGTTCAGTTTCAGCTCCGAAATTGTTCTGGTTTCAGTTTCAGTTTCAGCTCAAAAGTTATTTTAATTTCATTTTCAGTTTCAGTTTCAGCTGCTGAAACAACACAACCCACAATCCCATTCTCCAATTATATATTTGTTAGCTGCACCTTAGAAATTCTACTATTTCAGTTTGCGGTTTTCAGTATTGCAATAAGGTTCTCTAGCGGATTCAGAGAACTTGTAAATTAGTGTTGGGACCGGTTCCCGTTCCGGTTCTTGCTACCGGTTTCGATTCCAGTTCTATTGGTTCTTTTGGAACCGGTCCCAGCACTATTCTAAATATTTGCCTCTGCAATCCATGAGGAGTTAACGTTGGCATGTAATACGTAAATATATGTAATAATATTTACATGGCCCTTAAATCCTTAATTAGTCTCCTTGTTTATGGAAGTAGTATTATCACTGCGCTAATTATTCATCCCTCCTTCTTAGTTGCTGAAACTGAAATATTGATGTACTGACTAAAAATATTTTCAGTTGCAGGCAGGGTTTTTTGCGTTCAGAAGTTCGTCTGGAGTCTGGACGCAAAGTTTCTTATCTGAACGTAATGAAATTTTAACGGGACGCAAGCTAGACGCAACATTATTTCGGGAGTAAATTCACTTTTGTAAGAGTGAAAACTTTAAATGTTTCCAGTACCAATTTTTCCGTATTTTCCAGAAATTTTCTCGGTTTTTGGTGGGCTCCGCCCCCCAGACCCCCTGGTATTTTCCACTATGGCATCGAATGCCAATGTGCTTTGTCATGTATTCATATATAACAGATCAAACCCAAGAATTAACAAAATTTGTAGCCGTAGCCGAATATCCAAATTTTTGGGATCATCTAATGTTTCTCAGAATAGTTCTTTTAAAAACATTTTCACAAGAATACACAAGCGGTAATGTCATAAAATACAAACTACATTTGTTCTAAACTTTTCAATAAGAATCGAAGCCTGCAGGGTAGTGTTGTTTCAGTAGTCAATTTTAGTTTCAGTTTCAGTTTCAGTTTCAGTCGGTGGTCCGAAATAATTTCAGTTTCAGTTTCAGTCGGCGGATCAAAACTGTTTCAGTTTCAGTTTAAGTTTCAGTCGGCATTGTAAAATAATTTCAGTTTCAGTTTTAGTTTCAGTCGGAGTTTCAGTTTCAGTTTCAGTTCGCTTTAAAAAGAACGGTTTCCAGCTCTCTGAGTTACTGTAAAACAATATTTAATGTTTATTCAGCCTCTCTTACAGCAATGTTAACAGAATCAAAGCTCAAAACCTTAAAATTTTTAAGATTTAAAGGGGGGGGGTCGCTTTTTTGGGCGATTTTTCGACCTTCTCCGACTTTGCTCATTTTTACATATTTTGTACTCCCAATGGGTCAGCGAAACAAGACAAGTGCGTTTTGCGCAATATTGCTTCTATCGTTCTGGGGCCGATGTTATCAAGCATCTCAACCCGGGTTGAAACCTCAACCCGGGTCGAGATTGGGGTTGAAAATTTCAACCCGATGTTATCAAAATCGGGTTGAATAAACCCGGGTTGAAATAACAGGGTTGGGGTTGAAATTTGGGTTGAGTTCCAACCCAATGTTATCATTAAACCCGGGTTGGAAGTTGGGGTTGAGTTTGGGGTTGAAATGGCTGAATCTCAACCCTGCTCAATGAGGAGGGTTGAGATTTCAACCCGGGTTGAGATTTTATCACAAGGGGGGGGCCGTTTGAGTTATTACGTTTTATGGATTAGTTAGTTTCAAGGATCTTTCAATTTTAACTCCATTTTGATTACTTTTCGCAATATTAATATTATTGACTGTTTGTTATTAATTTTCGAAATTCTTGCTGCTTTGCTTGCTGGATTTGGAGAAGAAGAAGAGGACTTTATTTTAACTCGACGATGTCGAGTATTCCGTGATCGCCGCGACCACTTCGATCTGTAATTGGATGAAGAAATCCGCCTCAAATACCGATTTTCTAGAGCAGGCATTGAACATATTATGAAATTGTTCGCAGTTACTGCTGATACGACTACCCATCGCATAACCAAAACAAAGCAAATAAATGGGAGAAACTGTGGCCGTTGTCATAGAGTGGTGTGCGACGTGCGTGTCGCTATATATAACACTGATATGATGTATGCATTCTAGCCTGCGCTAAGAAAAACGGGTTGAAAATGGGGTTGAAATTGGGGTTGAAACAATTCAACCCGGGTTAAGCTAACCCAACCCCAAAAAAGCTTGATAACATAGGGTTGAGCGTCGGGGTTTAGCCAACCCGAAAATTTTAGGGTTGAACCCAAAAATGGGTTCAACCCGGGTTGAACTCAACCCGATTTTGATAACATCGGCCCCTGTAGAGTCCTTCAAAGGTGACTCCGACATGTGTTAAACATAGGAAAATGAAAAAGTTAAGGTAAAAAAGTTTGTGTCCAAAAAATTTTTCGCTGTGTGAGAGACTCAGCTCTGAAATTCTTTCACACTTGTTAGGGACATAATGTAGAGTGCAGCGAGTGACTTTGGTGCAATTCTGCTGAGAATTAAAATTTTGGCAAAGTTTTAAAGTCAGAATTTGTGAAAATTCCGAGTTTGGCTATTTGCCAAAATTCCAATTCTCAACAGAATTGCACCAAAGTCACTCGCTGCACTCTACATTATGTCCCTAACAAGTGTGAAAGAATTTCAGAGCTGAGTCTCTCACACAGCGAAAAATTTTTTGGACACAAACTTTTTTACCTTAACTTTTTCATTTTCCTATGTTTAACACATGTCGGAGTCACCTTTGAAGGACTCTACAGAACGATAGAAGCAATATTGCGCAAAACGCACTTGTCTTGTTTCGCTGACCCATTGGGAGTACAAAATATGTAAAAATGAGCAAAATCGGAGAAGGTCGAAAAATCGCCCAAAAAAAGCGACCCCCCCCCTTAAGGAAAGACTGAAACTAGTTTCAGTCCGAGTTTCAGTCTTTCACCCATTATAGTTTCAGTTTCAGTTTCAGTTTCAGTCGTCAGCCTAAAAATGTTTCAGTTTCAGTTTCAGTTTCAGGTCTCTTCTCAAAATAGTTTCAGTTTCAGTTTCAGTTTCAGTGACTGAAACTGAAACCTGTTCAAACTGAAACCTAGTTTCAGTTTCAGTTTCAGTGACTGAAACATCACTACTGCAGGGTCAAATTATACAAAGCGATGTCAGCCCTTTAATTCAACAATTACTACCACTTTAGTACGTTAATTATTTCAGCCGCAAAATTTTGTAAAAGTCAATGTCTGTAGAGAAAAAGGCACTAAAATCATAAGCATGCAGAATATTGTACGACAAAATACGACAACCACTCCCAAACATCACAATAAACCATATTAAAAATCAGGGAACCTGAAAATTTTTGCGGGTAATTTTGCGGGTACCTCGTATCTTGCGGGCTGCGGGCCGCGGGGCGGGGCGGGGCGGGTACCTGTTTGCGGGTAGCGGGGCGGGTAGCGGGCCGAATTTGTTACCAGTAGTATAGGTCAGCACAAATGGGACCACTTTGTACAGGTATTTTGGCTTCATTCTGGCTTTGACGAATAGGGTCATTAATCATACAGGTAAAGTCATTAATCATGGGTGCAGATGTTCTCAAGGTCATTGTTGGCCAATTTTCCCTTTAGCTTGGACTAGCTTCTAACATTATATTAAATAACAAATTTTAATTTGTAGCACAGTTTTATTGGCCTACATTGTGTACGTATTTAACTTTAAGTTTGCTAGACTGTAGTTTGTTTACCTGCCTAATTAGTGTTTATTAATTAACGACCTAATTAAGTAATATGAAGTAACATTTTCAAACTTTTTTGAAACTTTTGTTTACCTGACTGTTTGCCAATAGATTCTTACGTATCTATCTCAGCATCGTATAGACCAAAAATATTATTGCAACATTTTCTTCCCTTATCAACTAAAATTTTCCATTTCCTGCATTTCCTTCTATATGACATCTGGACCTTTGTATTAACCTTGAAACGGAAGGAGGGACACAAACACTTAAAGAAGACAAGATTGTTAGTTACGTACTTCAGAATACACTTTAAATATCTTCATTTAAAATTTCCTCCCTGCTAGCTGCCTTCTGGTGTTAGCATATCTTTAGCATACTGAGGACTCAAACCTGTCAAAATTCTTTCTCCCTGCTAGCTGCCTTCTAGTGTTAGCATATCTTTAGCATACTGAGGACTCAAACCTGTCAAAATTCTTTCTCCCAGCTTGTTTAAAATTTTTTCCCTATTAGCAGCCTTCTAGTGTTAGCATATCTTTAGCATACTGAGGACTCAAACCT
>JASAND010025141.1:0-10290 GCA_030248195.1 Trissonchulus latispiculum
TAACAACTGTTAATGACACATGATTCAATAAATACAGAACACTTTTAAAAATATATATCCTCCAGGATTAGAATTGAATTTAGTGAATGTATGTCCATACGTAGCGGAAGTGTTAGATGTAACAATTAAAGTATTCAATGATAAGTTTACTCATAGAATTTATAATAAAAAAGACGATTTCCCTTTTAAAGCAATTAATTACCCGGAAATAGACGGAAATTTCTCACAACTTACGTGCTATAAGGTATATGCCAATGAACTAAGTAGAATTTCTAAGTTGAGCTATTATGAAACAGACTTCATTGTACAAAGCGCAAAATTAGTAAAAACACTTAGGAATAAACAATATAGTAACCGAAAACTAAGACGCTTTTTCCTAAAAACAGTAGAAAAGCTCTCCAAAACAAGACAATTCAGTTTCACCCCTTTAGACGGATGGTTACAGCTTACAAGTCAAATTGGATAGAAATATACGTTTAGCACTATCTATGCTAAATTCCCTTCTCTTCTTGAGGCGACCAGCGGCGAAACCTTTTTCATTTATTTTTATGGTTTTCTTAAAAACATTTGTAAAAAACTGTGTTCCACACTGAACCACTGACGAGCCGCACAGTGTGTGGATATGGTCTGGTTACGGTCGCATGCACTACTTATATAGATTGTATGTACGTTTTCTGTTTATGTGTAACTGTATACACTTCTATCATGTGCAATGTGCAACTAAATTGCTTTCACAGCGTATTGTTGTGTTGCTACACTGTATTGCTCTGACAGTCTCTTACCATTATGGAGAAGCCACGCGATAATAGTATAAATGAAAAACTGATGGTACCAAGGTTTTTTTTAGGCCATAGCTTAGGCCATGGCCTAAATTTATGAGTCGATGGCCTAAAGAATTTTGGCCGTTGAGGCCATTTGGCCTAAATTTTTCGACGCAAACCCAGTTAAATTTTATTGATTTTTAAGTAAAAACAGTATTTTTCCAAAAAATTTTTCGCGCCTTCGGCGCGAGTTCATACATTTTTATTTGTATTTCTGGGCTGCGCCAGCCGCCACCTAATTACATTGTCTATTTGCACATTCTATGTTTATAAATGCGCATTCAAGTTATAATTTCATAAGATTTCATAGAAGAAATGCTATTTTTTAGCAGTTTAACTTTATTTCTATTAGTTTAATTTCATTGGTTATCTATATGTATATACTCATATGCTCCTACATGTTTTAATTTTCATTCAAAATTCATTATTAATACTGTCGTGCACTATTATTTCTATGCTAACATGGTTCTGTTTCTGCCATTTTAAGGTAAAAACGTATATATATATATATAGTTTTTCTTGTGTGGGCAGTGATTGATAGTTTTTGTTGTTAAACAACAATTTTTGAATATATAACGCATGACTGCATGATAACAGTAATTTTAACAATGCGTACAATAACGCGCAACCTAAAAATTAACTAAATTGGGATGGCCTAAATTTTTTGGGTGATGGCCTAATAAATTTCAGCCGTTGAGGCCATTTGGCCTAAAGTTCGGCGACCAAAAAAAAACCCTGGATGGTACGTTTGACGCACAACTAATTATTTCACATATGGGTCGAGGGACTTTTTTTTGGATTTGGCTCAACAAGTCTCAATACTCCAGAAAATCCGGCAAATGTGCGATGACACGAAATTTCGCAACTTCGCATTGAGTTTTCTTGCTATTCGATACGTTTTAGCCCAAACCAAGAAAAACGTCCCTCCGGAGAAGTGCGAATTTCAGATTCTGCCAAAAATTTCCGGAATGCGTCGAGTAGTTTTTGAGAAATCGATGTTCGAAACAAAATAATCGCAGTTTTGCCAAAATGGTTTTTCGGCCAAATCTCCAGCTGAAAGCAACAAATTCTGGCTACTAGGCATTCATAAAATGTGCATTTAGACGCTGTATCGATTGAGTATAAATAAGCCAACTTTGTGGTTAACATGTGGCAGTAATTTTGAAAAAATTCATTTCCTCAAAAATGGCCATTTTTTGGCCCTAAAAACAGTTTTTTGCTTATACCGACTTAACCACTGGAGACAGCTCAAAAGTTGTAGGAGCAAAAATGTTCGTTTTCGTGTCCTCTTTCCAGCCATAGCAACCAATCCCGTGTCTTGTCTACTTACTGGGAGTCTAAGGCGAAAAACCAAAACTTTTTCATCTTTTGGCCGAAAAAGACGGGACTGGTCCCAGAATGTTAAAGAGCACGGAAATAGGTTATTTCGTAAGTTTTAGCCATTTGCGTAAAGGATTAAAGCCGTATGAGTCAAAAATACCCGAAAGGAAACCAGCACCTTAAATGAACTTTTTGATTATGACTAGAAATTATCAGCCTAGAAAGCCAGATAAAAACTAATAACTATAGCATATTCATACCGTGTATAATTAATTTTAAATTTTAAATTTTAATTTTAAAGCTATAATGTAGTAAAGTTTAACTGTGCTATAGGACAAAAATCTCTTAATAAATTGCAAATTTCATGTTCCTGCATTGAAATAACTATATAAAATATAAAGCAAACGTTATTACAATGTTCTAGTAACTATAAAAAAAGCGAAAAATTGTCCAAAAATTGTCCAAAACGTCAGAAAAAATTTTCGATTTTTGTAGTGTTAAAGTTCCGGTTCCGGTTCCGGTTTTTTAAAGCCAATTCCGGTTCCGGTTCCGGTTTTTTGGAGTTCCGGTCGATCCCTAACAATTATATCTATGTTTTTTTGCGTGTTTTTTTTGCTCAAAAACCCAGTGTTTTTTGCTCAAAAACGCGTGTAATTACACTTTTTTCCGGAAAATAGCACAAAAATTTTGGCGACTGTGTAACGTTACACCAAAATTTTGGACAAATTTTACCAAATAGTCGGAACTTTTTCCAATGCTCATTCATTTGTTTCCACATATTTACCGTTTCACGGGGGGCTTCGCCCCCCAGACCCCCCTTTTGCACCATGCCTTGCATTTTATTTTCGATATTATTTAAGTATTAGTTATATGCATATTATATTTGCTATATTTGTTCGTTCTTGTATTAAAAACGCGTACACACCTACATTTTTCAGCTTATGAAGCAAAATTTAACTGGTTGCTTGCAAAATTTTGTGCTACAGGAGGCCTTTCGAAAAATTATGCTCCTTCGGTCGGTGCACTGGTGTTTTCCTTCGTTCTATCAAGTCAAAATCAATAAATGCAAATCATCGATATAACTTCTCAATTTTTTAATTTTGTCGATCTGATTTGGTGAAACTCCAAATATTGCTGTAAATAAGATAAAGTTAGTTAGAGTTGAAATTTTACTTACAATTTTTTAAAGGAATAATTTTGTTAACTATACAATTGTATACATGTGTTAAGCAAAACGCGCGTAAATTAGGAATTTTTAGGTAGTTACACACTTTTTCTGAAAAATAGCAAAAAATTTTGGAGAGGTGTGTAACGTTACACAAGAGCCGCCGGCGAAAAAAACACTGAGTGCCCCAAAATTTTTTGCGTAATTTGGAAAAAAATCGCGCCACGCCTGTTTTCGCTAAAAATACAGATTTTTGCGTTATTTTATACGTACTTAATTTATATAACGTTTTAAAGTATTTTAAATGCTTAATTTAATTTTTGTCACGCCAGAGAGGAGCCTTAGAAAATTTTACGCACTTCTTAGCGCGAAAGTGCGTGAATAGAATATATATATATATATATATATATATATATATATATATATATATATATATATATATATATATATATATATATATATATATATATATATATATATATATATATATATATATATATATATATATATATATATATATATATATATATATATATATATATGAAATATTTATCTCTGAGACAATGATTTGAAATCTTAAGGTGGTGATTCCTTTTAAAGACATCAACTTTGAACCGTTATTATATACTCACTCATTTCTTGGAGTTATATAAGAAGTCATTTTTATATCAAAATGGAGCTTAACATTTTCTCTTTCTAATGAATACAGTAAACCAAACTTTAATTCTTTGAAATTATTTTACTGCATTTTTGAAATAATTTAATTTTCCAGATTTTTCGCAGACTAAAGTAAATTTTTTGTGAGGCGTCGTCCACATCATTCGATTCTACTATCAAATAGCTGGGGACCCTTTTTTAATTATTATGAAACCGCTCTTCGTTAGAAAGAAATTATATAACTAAAATGTATGCGCAACCTGGATTTTCCCTACTATTTCCAACGTTGGCAAGCGACAACTTTAGCTCGAAAGCAGCAATCGGGGCAACTAAAAAGGGTCCCTGGGTATTTTTGTGCAAAACACGTCTAGTAAGCGGCAACCCTCTATCTTGCATAGTAAATGCTGCACAATCGCTGGAAAAAATTGGTCATGTTTTTGCAAAAACTACATTTTTTATGATAGCAGCACATGGGATAGCATTTAGAGGATCATTAATGCCACGAAAAATTGGCCCCGACAGGACCTTCAAATTGACACCCTTAGTTTAATTTTACGGCTCGCGTAGCTCAAGAAATGGTGGATTATTTGATTTCTGCAAAAATGACAAGTTTTCAACGCCAAAATAAGAAAGTCAGCTATATCTCATAGGGATCGGATCCGGCTCCGGCTTCGGCTCCGGCTCCGGCCGGAATTACGACTTCCGGCTCCGGTTAACCGGAGCCGGAGGCAGAGGTGCCGGAGCCGGAGTTTCTGCCCAGCACCTAACACTGTTGTTCGTATTTAATTTATATTGAACTATGTCGTCAAATTTTACTCCGTTTAAAATAAAAATGGCAATTTTTCAAAATTGAAAGGCGCGGGTATTTGTAATTTCGATTTTATTTCTGACTGCGAAAGTAAGTTAGACACCAAATCTGCGTTTAATTATGCGTTTATTTATACTTTATCAAGTTATTATTTATTTATACGTATCCTATTATAAGAATATCGTGAATTCATGCTTTCTTTTCTATTTTGAATATCATTGTATATTATAGGGGAGCGCGAGAGCGCTCCCCTATAATATGGGTGTAAAAGGCTCAGTGCGGCCCTTGGAGACCCGTTCGAGCTCCGTGCCAGCTAAATACTCAACCAAACTGGACAATTTTGGTATCGTTGGAATCTACACGACGTGTACTACAAGTCGCAAAAAAGTTTTGGTCAAAATTTCCAACTTTGAAAATTTTCGCTTCCGGGCAAGTTAGGTCCGTTTGTTTTGTTTTTTTCCGTGTAAGTCACGCTTGGAAAAATGCAATTTTCTGTCGCAGTGTTAGAACGATCTGGCCATTTTCAGCAGGTGAAGTTTGGTTTTTCTGAACGTATATACCCCGAAAGTGAACCTTTTTGATATTTTTTCGCTGCCCGGCCCGGCCGGCCACCTGTACGGCCGGCCAAAAGTGGACTTGGCGCTAAAATGGCCAAAAATGGCCAATTTTTTGTCAAAGCTACAGGACTCAGGGAAGACGCTAGAGAGACGCGGTTTGTTGCATAAGGATCTACGGAAGGGTTTATATGTCCTAACGAGGGCGATTTTTGATATCTGGCCAGGATCGTTCAGGCGGCCTGCCCAAAGTTGGTCCGGCCAAATGGCCATTTTGGAAAAATTTCTAAGTCCCAACTCTACAGGAAATAGTCAAAAATAGGCCTAAATATGCTGTTTTGGGCCATATAGTGCGACGCATATAAGGGTTATCGGGGTCGCTGAACACGATGAGCATAGTCGCAGCGCTGTGCGGTGCTGCTATCGTGCTGTACTGCTATGCAACAACCATAGCACGCTGTCTGTAGACTTACTGTAAACGGCTGAACATATGAAACTTGGCGAAAATCATGTCTGTAGTAAGGGGGAACTGTAGCTATGTTAGTTGGTGCAGTCTCTAGCTTCCACCGTGCTGTATGCTGGCTTACTTCTCCTGGGGGGGGGGGGGGGCCCCCCCCCATTCGGCGACCTCCCCCCCCATTCGAGGAGCCCCCCCCCCCCATAAAAAGCCCCCCCATAAATTCCGACCTCCCCCCCCATAACCCCAAAAATTGCCATTTTTTGCCATTTTTAGCCAAAATTTTCAAAAATTTTTCCGGCTTCGCCGGATTTTTACCTAAATTTCCACTATTTTAGCTTAAAAACACCCAAAATTAGTTATTTTTTAGCGATTTTTAGCATTTTTTACGCAAAAAACATAAAAATTTGTCAAAAAATATATATGCCCCCCCCCCATTTTCGGTGAGCCCCCCCCATCGATGGGGGGGGGGGGGGGGGCTTCGTCGAGCCCCCCCCCCCATATCGAACCCCCCCCCCATAAATTTTGGCCGAGAAGTACGCCAGTGTATGTGCTGCCCCAAACACAGCACCGTCGATAAGTTATTCATTCGTCACTGGTATTTGAAATTCGGCATACAGATAGTTTAGGACATGACAAACTATTATAGATACGTTTCGTATACTTATTACGATGTTACTATGTGGTTGCGCTGCAGTAGAGTGCTGCTGAAGTACAGCACGGCCTATAACTAGCTACAGATGAGTTGCAATCGTCGGAAATTTTGCACACGAGTGCGGCAGAACATTGCAAATCGTGCCGTATGAGTTTCCTTCACCGACAATAAAGTTTGCATCTGGCTTGCGCTGCAGTAGAGTGCTGCTGAAGTACAGCACGGCCTATAACTAGCTACAGATGAGTTGCAATCGTCGGAAATTTTGCACACGAGTGCGGCAGAACATTGCAAATCGTGCCGTATGAGTTTCCTTCACCGACAATAAAGTTTGCATCTGGTTGCGCCGCAGTAGAGTCCTGCTAAAGTACAGCACGGCCTATAACTAGCTACAGATGAGTTGCAATCGTCGGAAATTTTGCACACAAGTGCGGCAGAACATTGCAAATCGTGTCGTATGAGTTTCCTACACCGACAATAAAGTTTGCATCCGGTTGCGCTGCAGTAGAGTGCTGCTAAAGTACAGCACGGCCTATAACTAGTTACAGGAAAGTTGCAATCGTCCGAAATTTTGTATGCAAGTACGGAAGAGCATTGCAAATCGTGTTTTATGAGTTTCCTTTACTGACAGTAAAGTTTGCATTTGGTTGCGCTGCAGTAGAGTGCTATATGCTATATACAGTAACTAAAACTATTGCAGCCATGGATACAGGATGTTGGCTTTCTGTCAAAATAGAGAAAAAGGAAGAACTTGGGACCTTTCAAGCTTCTTTGTTCTGTACTTTCGGTTGACTATTAATGATTGGCGGAATTTTTAAAGTTTCTTTCACAGAGTTTTAAAGTTTTTGCTATTTACTGAGAACCTTAAAAATGAAATAGGACAAGAATAAAAATGCTCCGGTGGAGCATGAGAAATGCAATATGAGTGACATTCGGTTGTAAATGGACAGAGGACTAGGTTTTAAAACGTTAATATGGGAGGGGCAGGTTGTAAATGCCAGGAGGACTAGGTTAAAAGCGCACTAATATGGACCAGCTTCGCTGAACAACCCATATTCGCGGTCACTCATGCTCCACTCCACATGACATACGAGTAAGATCTACATTCTTCAGCTTTCAATGGATATGGGTTGTTCAGCGAAGCTGGTCCATATTAGTGCGCTTTTAACCTAGTCCTCCTGGCATTTACAACCTGCCCCTCCCATATTAACGTTTTAAAACCTAGTCCTCTGTCCATTTATATACAACCGAATGTCACCCATATTGCATTTTTCATGCTCCACCGGAGCATTTTTATTCTTGTATATATAACATTTGAATTGAATTCATTCATAGGTCCTTGCTAACTGCATTACAGTAATATATAAACATGGAATGTTTTAGTCATTGTTACTGTCCATTAGAAGAGTGAGGTCTCCTCTCCTATGTATTAAAAGTGATTACAGGGATTTTTATATAGCAAATAAACAAAGTCATCTTAACAACGCATATATGAATATACAACAGCACTTAATCTAAATATTAACAATATTTTGATAACCATTTTTTTGTAATGGCCTAAAAATATTGGTCTTTGAAGACTTTCAGCCTAAAGATTGACAATGAAAAAATCCGGCTCCGGCTCCGGTTCCGGCTCCGGCCGGAGTCAACCCGTTCTCGGCCTCTGGCTCCGGCCGGAGCGAAACTCCTTGCTCCGGTCGATCCCTAATAGTCTCACTATAGAGAAAAGCTAAAAAAGGTGCTTCAAAAGTAGGAAAAAATGTAGATCTCAACAAGATCTTTCGAATGAATATACAGTAATGATATGAAAATTGTCAAAAACGGCAAATCGTATTCTGAGCGAGACGTCAAAAGTTTTTGAAGTGGGGAATAAAGTGGAGTTGGTTAAAGAACTTATATATTTTTGAAAAGTTCAAATTTCATCTCTGATTTTAACTGTCAACCAATGGAAATATGGTGCCCAAAACAGTTTGCCGAGAGGCACGTCAGCATACAGTGGCGTAGCCAGAAAAAAATTCGGGGTAGGGGGCACATCCAAAAATTTTTGTACTCTAATAAGTTGCTCAAAATCAAAGACAGCCTGGATTCAGGCTTTTTCGATTTTCTTTTATATACATGCTGGCGTGTATAGTACTACACGGGGGTATTGGGGCAGAGTCGAGTAGGAGCCGATGAATTTTTGTGAATTGTAATAAAAGTCGTAATTAAAACATTTAAAAATCATTATATAAACATTTCCGAATCGCAGAAATAAGGATTTTTTCAAATTCCCAGGAAATTCTTACATAAACGATGTCTCTGTTTTCTCATTTTTAGAATGGGTCGAATTTCTACAAACTGTTAGACTATAGGGTGCAAACGGTCAGATCTTCAGATAAAATAGGCGGGGGTCTGGGGGCGGCAGCCCCAGCTAGAAGCCAGACCTTTTTCATCATTTCTTTTCGATTAAAGTCTTATATCTTTCGTTCACCCGCCTGTTAGCCCGCATTTAACAAAAATCACTCAGTCAATAATTATGCAAATTAGGTGACGACTGCGTGAAAATATTCAGATAAATATATTATGCCAGGGGCGTAGGCAGGGGGGGGCAGAGGGGGGGATTCCCCCCCCCCCCGAAACTCATTTGCCCCCCGGGAAATTTCCCATGTCGGGGAAAATTTTACAAAAATTTTCGCGCCATTGGCGCGAATTTAATTAATTGACTCAGAAAAATCTAATTTGCACATCAAATTACAGGGCTAAATTTTCTAAAATTTTAGCAAAATGTGCTCTAAAAATAGGTTTCAATTATGCCATATTCTAAAAAGGTCTGGCTTCTAGCTGGGGGCTGCCGCCCCCAGACCCCCGCCTATTTTATCTGAAGATCTGACCGTTTGCACCTATAGTCTAACAAGTTTGTAGAAATTGTTGTCTAAAAATGAGAAAACAGAAAGACATCGTTTCCGTAAGCGAATTTTCACAGGAATTTGAAATAGCACTATCCTTATTTCTGCGATTCGAATGTTTATATAATGTTTTTAAATGTTTTAATTACGACTTTTATTACAATTCACAAAAATTCATCAGCTTCTGGGGGGCTCTGCCCCCCAGACCCCCGTGTAGCTGCTATACGTATGTATATAAAAGCTTGAAAAATCCGAAAAAAGCCTGAATCAGGCGAATAACGATTTTGAACAACTTGAGTAAATGCTAAAAATTTTTGGATGTGCCCCCCCCGAAATTTTTTTCTGGCTACGCCACTGTATTATGCTGACATTATTCTACGGTCCTACCTCTCAGCTTAAACTGTTTTAGGTGGTGATTCCTTTTGGGCACATATTATTGGTTGACGGTTAAAATCAAGATGAAATTTGATGAAACTTTCCAAAATATATAAGTTCTTTTATCATTCTAACACCCTCCGCGCAATCCCGCTTCAAAACTTTGACGTCTCCGCTCAGGGCCGTTTTTGCCGTTTTTTGACAATTAGACAGTAGCTGCATAGCTATCATTATATATATTCATTCGAAAGATCTTGTTGAGATCTACATTTTTCCTGCTTTTGAAGCACCTTTTTAGCTTTTCTCTATAGTGAGATATTAGGGATCGGCCGGAGCAAGGATTTTCGCTCCGGCCGGAGCCGGAGCCGGAGGCAGGTTGACTCCGGCCGGAGCCGGAGCCGGAGCCGGAGCCGGATTTTTTCATTGTCAATCTTTAGGCTGAAAGTCTTCAAAGACCAATATTTTTAGGCCATTACAAAAAATGGTTATCAAAATATTGTTAATATTTAAGGATTAAGTGCTGTTGTATATTCATATATGCGTTGTTAAGATGGCTTTGTTTATCGGGTTATAGTACACAACTGAACGAAGTACAC
>JASAND010025142.1:0-12459 GCA_030248195.1 Trissonchulus latispiculum
TAAAAATTACTAATAAAATGCCTATCGTAAGCCTAAGCTAATTAGCTGAATCAGCTGAGCAGACACACACTTATATGAAAGCATGTAATTAGTGTAGAGTGGGGACCCCCCCCCCCCCCTAAACTTTCGGGGGGGGGGGGTCCCGAGTTAGCGACCCGAGCATATCAAGCATGATTAGTACATAGTAGCGTAAGAGTTTCATACTCTTATTCTATTATGTACTCTTGATACTAGTGATCAGGCGCGTAGCCAGGCGGGGGGGAATCCTCCCACGAAATTGTGTTGACCCGCAGGAATTTTTTCCTGCCATGTCTAAAACTGCCATTTTTTCAAAAAATTTTCGCGCCGTCGGCGCGAAATAACTGTGTTATACTGTTTAATACGTGTTTGCGCTTTAGAATGAGGGCAAATGGCCCTGTTTGGTGTATTTTTGCCACCTGCATCATTTGGGTACATGACAAGCAACTGTACAAGCAACAAGCAAGCAACGACAAGCAACTGTACTGTATTTGGGTACAAGCACTGTGACTTAAATATTATTGTAATTTCGACGAATGTTCTAAAAATTCCACGAAGGTCACGAAATAGAAAAATTTCTCAGCTTCTGGGGGGGCTCTGCCCTGCCCCCCAGACACCCCCAAAAAATTTTGCATCCCCCCGAAATTTTTTTCTGGCTACGCTAGTGCTAGTGATGTTTCAGGGGGCATATTTATTTTTAGTATCAGGTCTGCTTGTTTAGGGGTTTCAGTTTCAGGGGCCAGTGTTATCAAAATGGGGTCGAGTTCAACCCGGGTTGAGCCTATTTTTGGGTTCAACCCTGATATTTTAGGGTTGACTAAACCCCGGTGCTCAACCCGATGTTATCAAATATTTTTGGGTTGACTTATATGTACCAGCGTTAATTCGTTTCCAACTCAACCCAAATTTCAAACCCAACCCTGTTTTTTCAACCCAGGTTAATTCAACCCAGTTTTGATAACACCGGGGTCAAAGTTTTCAACCCAATCTCAACCCGGGTTGGAGTTTCAACCCGGGTTGAGACGCTTGATAACATCGGCCCCTGGCGGTTGCTCGTCGGAATTTCAGATACAGTTTCAGATCTCATTTTATCTGATTTTCAGTTTCAGCTGGTTGCTCGTCGGAATTTCAGATTCAGTTTCAGGACTCACTCAAATTATCTTCAGTTTCAGGCCCAGGCTGAAATTTTATATATATATGTTTATATATATATCTATATATATATATATATATATATATATATATATATATATATGTTTTTATGATTTTCACTAGTAAAATTTTAACTTTAAACCTTATTAAGCCATGATTTTTGTTAGCTGAAAATATTTTTCAATTCAATGGTCGACTGAAATTATTTCGGTTTCAGTTTCAGGCCGTTTCCTTCAGAATTTCAGTTTCAGGCGGCAAATCGATACAATTTCAGGCTTATTGTTTCAGTCGTCGTGTTTTTTGCATTTTCAGTTTCAGGCTTAGAGCTCTACTATTTTCATTTTCAGTTTCAGCTTTATGTGCTGAAACTGAAATATGTTTCTGACTGAAAATATTTTCAGTTTCAGGTGCTGAAACATCACTAACCTACAGCAAAAACTTGAAAAGATAGTATAAAGCACAATTATAAATTGAGATAAGAAATTAAATCCATGGAAAATTTTTTGACTAAATAGATGGCGTGCAAGCCCGGCCCCCAGTTTGGGACCGGGGTTTGGTATATTTGTTGAGCCCGGCTTAGGCTGGGCCGGTGTCGTATAATATTTTTCCTGATATTTTTCCCCTATAGGGTATAATACCCCCCTTTTGAGCTATATTTTCCCCCTGTAAATGAAAATGTAAATAAATGTTAGCCAAACGATGCAGCAAATTTAACAGTGTCTAAACGATAATCCTAATTTCGTCTATAATGAAGCAAATTCAAAGCAGCCACAGATTTTAAAATTCAAAGTGAAGAAAAAGTTTAACCAAATTGTTGAGTTTAGCTTTATTCCAATTGTTTTGCAGTAATGCTTTGTGATTTCGATCGTATAAGCCTTGCAGGGGGCCTGCATCAATTGTTAATGTTAAACTTGTCATTACAAATTTTGTACTTAGCCGGAAGCTATAGAACCGGAACGGGAACCGGCCCCGACTTTAGTTGGAATAGTAGTTAGCCCCGACTTCGGGGCCTTAATAGCGCGCCCAATTTGTCCGGGTTTTGAAGTGGTAGCTTTGGCCCGTTCGTTTTCTTATCAAAACAATTTTACTAACAATATATACAAAAAATGCTAGTTGTTTGCGGTTGCTCCAGGAAACAGTTACTACAAAAGCTTGAATCAACTATATGGCCGGCCGACGAAAATTTCGGTAGGTCAACCAACAACGCTAGTCGAATTCTGCTAAGATTTATATTTTCGATATATCATCAAAAAACGATGCCTGGAAAGGATGACAGAAATTATGATATCAATAATGTTTTGTTGATTTTTGATTAGCTAGCTATATGGGACGGGTATATAGCCTCCACATCTATGCTCAGCCAGCACTGTATGGAGGAGGCGAAATTTTACGGATGTTGGAGTGTTGGACCTGGGGTCAAAAGACTTTTCTAGGGGGTGAGCTCCAGTTCTGGGAGGTGCCCCGAGTCCCACACGCTCATGTCTAGGTCTACCCAGCCAGCACAACCTCTACAAGGAAGATCAGGAAATGAAGCCTAGACCAGGGTGATAGAGTAGTGTTGGTGGGTCTCTTGCGCAATTCCCCCCCCCAGCCCTAACTTTTTATTTTTTTGACCAATAACTTTGAAGGGGGGACCAAGGGGAACCAAAAACTTTTTTGAAAAAAATTTTGCTGAAAACTTGCAAACAAAGGTTTTCTGGGGCGCTGAGCACGAATCTGAAGTCCGTTTTTCGATTCAGCTTTTCGTTAGCTCAGTATAAGCTTACATGTTAAGCTTACAACTTTAGCTTATACTGAGCTAACGAAAAGCTGAATAATTCATCAGCCTCTAGTATGCACCCACACCAAATTTCAAAGTTATTGGTCAAAAAAAGAAAGTTAGGGCTGGGGGGGGGGGGAATTGCGCAAGAGACCCGTGTTGGTTTAGTATGTGCGACGATTTTAGATTCAGTTGTAGTCGGCGGTTACAAATAATTTCAGTTTCTTTCAGTCGATTGACCAAAATAGCTTCTGTTTGAGTTTCTGTCGGTTAAAGTAAAGCAGTTTCAGTATTAGTTTCCGTCGGAGTTTCATCTTTAGTTCCAGAAGCAAGAGTACATGTTCCAGTTCATTCGACAAATTAAGGTTTCCTGGCTTCGGAATTTAGGTATAATGCTCTTTCCAATGATATAAAAATTGTTGCACAAAACAAAAATTCGTAGGAATGTAGCCTAAGCTAATTAGCGAATCAGCGAGCAGACACACACTTATATGAAAGCATGTAATTAGTGTAGGGTAAGCTTACATGTTAAGCTTACAACTTTAGCTTATACTGAGCTAACGAAAAGCTGAATAATTCATCAGCCTCTAGTATGCACCAGAGATGAAACCGGGTCACCGGGTCAGTTCGGGTCACTATATGGACCGGGTCACCGGGTCAGGAGCTCTGACCCGGTCTTGACCCGGTATTTTTGACTGCAGGAATTTTTTTGCTGTCATAAGATATTTTTCAAAGTTTTACCAATTTTTGCCAACTGAAAACTTCAATAATTACTCAAAAATTAGCAATAGAAATATTCTTAACTTAATCGTGTAGTTTTCTTAAATGCTTGTCGCTGTAGTAGTGTCCTCATAATATTTGTAATGACCTGTCAAGTTTAGATCAAGGTTTGAAACTACAATGATTGCGTTGAATCTTAACTAGAAAATGAAAACTATTACATGGGCCCTGAGAGTCTGAAATCTTTATTTTAAAATCTAAAATTCTCCATGCTCCATCTAGTGTAAGTGATTTCTCGCTGCTGCTATTATTTTCAGGGAGAGGGTCAGACTGTGGGTTTCAAATCTCGGTAAGAAGGAAATTCTCAGCAAAACAAGATTTACAGATTCTGAGTTTTACTTTGCATTTTTGCAATTGTTATGGCTTACAACATATCTTCAGGAACCAATTGTGATTGATTTTATTTCATATTCTCTGAATCCTAGCCATACGAAAAAATATTTCCAAAGAATGCCCGCGGAGTAAAACTTCAATCATACAACTAAATGAAATATTTTACTAAAATATGTAATGATAGAACAGAAAAGTGCTAATATTAAACCCTCTGATTAGAATTAGATGATGTCGTGACTTTGGCAAAGTATTTTGTTCCAATATGTTTGATTCAAAAAGCTATGTAGTTTACCTCACATCATTGAGTGCAAAATCGTGCAAATCGTTTTAAATTTTCCGGCTTACTTACAATATTCACTTTCCAATGCTACGACTTTCAGGAAAGGAAAAAACTTTTGCCTAACTTGATATTTTAGTCATCAGAAATGTCCAAAATGGTAAAAAAACACTCACCGCACCCCAATAAAGTATTTTTAATTTTTTGCAAGCTTAACCATGAATTTTCAAAAATACCGGGTCACCGGGTCACCGGGTCAGGGGTCGACCGGGTCACCGGGTCAGTAAATAGTGACCCGGTTTCATCTCTGGTATGCACCCACACCAAATTTCAAAGTTATTGGTCAAAAAAAGAAAGTTAGGGCTGGGGGGGGGAATTGCGCAAGAGACCCGTGTTGGTTTAGTATGTGCGACGATTTTAGATTCAGTTGTAGTCGGCGGTTACAAATAATTTCAGTTTCTTTCAGTCGATTGACCAAAATAGCTTCTGTTTGAGTTTCTGTCGGTTAAAGTAAAGCAGTTTCAGTATTAGTTTCCGTCCGAGTTTCATCTTTAGTTCCAGAAGCAAGAGTACATGTTCCAGTTCATTCGACAAATTAAGGTTTCCTGGCTTCGGAATTTAGGTATAATTTGACGATTATTTTGCACTCCCATGCATTAAATAGAATCGCGGCTTAAAACCTTCAAAGCGTCAAGTTTTGAGGAAAAATTTAAGCCAAAATTTGACGATTATTTAGCACCCCCATGCATTAATAGAATCGCGGCTTAATATCTTCAAAGCGTCAAGTTTTGGGGAAAAATTAAAGCCATTTTCTTCAGCCCGAGTCTCAGTTTCGATTTATTGACTGAAACATCACATCTATAGAGGTAGGCAACTCTCTACTGAAGGGATTTCAATTTCATTTAAATTTATATATCTGTAAAAGGGTCTTCGTGAATCAGATATTTATATACTTGTTTGTTTTCATGACAGAGGGTGGTGGCTGGCAAACCTCGAAGACTTGTGCTGGACTAGTTTAGTGTGCCTCATATCGAATAGACACAACAATGAGACGGCTTTTTCGCAAAGACTAGTTAAATTTAATGTCGATCCTTTTCATTAACTCGCTGCGCGAAAAGGCTTGCATAAGAAAGCACACCCACCAGTTTTTCTCTTGAGTTGTAGGTTGGCTCTTGTATCAATTCCGTTTTGTGCCGAATTGCAGACTGGAATCTGATCTTATTTTTAGGGAGATATATCCGTTTTTGATCCAGTTTTAGTTAGTTTGTCCCTAAGCTGGTTTATCTTTATTAGCATTAAGCCATTAAGGTTTTGCTTCATGTTACAGGTGCACAGACTAGAGAGACATCTTAAAAGAATTCACGACATTGACGACCACACAAACTGGAACCAATATTCGTTGGTGAGTCCGAATTCCGATCAAGACTGGATTAGCTGGATCAAACCAATCACCGATTCACCGTGCGACATTTCCAGTTTCCTCATCCACAATTAGGTTTGGAGACTCGATCATAAGAAGTGGAGATAGCTTCATTCGCTATAATCAAGGAAAATGCACAGCTAGTAGACTACAAGTAAAGAGGGGAATTAACTAGACTACAAGTAAAGAGGGGAATTAACAAATTTTTCTTTGAGGGACGAAGGTAGTTGGAGCTGGAGGAAAGTGCAAAGATTACCTATTACCTATTGGGAATCTGGTCCGGATTGTGAAGATATCACCTCCGTTCATTCAAACCAAATTCTTATCTTCGAACCCATACATCGAACCCATACATTAACATAGGGTCGGGGCTCGGGGGGGGGGGGGGGCTTGGCCATACATTAACACGGGGTCCGATTCTGGGGGGGTCTACCCCGACCTCGGCGAAGGGTCTACCCCTGAAGAATTCCAAAATTTAAAGGGAGTCTTCCCCGAAAATAGTAAAAATTGCGAATTTTTAACGTTTTTGACCAAAAATTAGTAAAAATGACAATTTTTAGCGATTTTCAAAAAATTTTTTGAAAAAATCGCTAAAATTTGCTAAAAAGTAGCAATTTTTAGTAAAAATCGCTGAGGGGTCTACCCTTTTTTCCTTTCTGGTCGAGAGGGTCTGCCCTTTTTTCCTTTTTGCTGAGGGGGTCTACCCGTTTTTTGTCGGTCTGGGGGGGGGTCTGCACCCCCCCCATTCCCCCCCCACGTTATCCTATGGGCTTGGCCCCAGAAAATTTTGAGGGGGACTTGTACCTTGAACTGAAATTATAAATTATAAATTCGTGAAATTTTTTGAAAAATTAACGCTTAAAGTTTGCAAAAATCATCAATTTTGAGAAAACTTTCGAAATTTCGCAAATTTTTCACAAAAAATTTAAACTATTAGCCAGAAATTCCGGAAATTTTTTTAAATTTTAGCGTGAAAACTAATTTTTTCCCGCCATCTGTCGTTACCCCTTCTCTCCGACGGTAGTACATAGGGCTTGTACCTTGCCCGGGTTGGGGGGCTTGGATCCCTCCCCACACCCCCGCGTTAACCTACGTTCGAAACCTTTACTGTACCTATCTACTACTAGAACATAATACATAAGAGTATGACAAGCTAAATAGGTTGTAACGCATGCAATGTAAGCGTGATACATCTTCGCACGCTAACAGCCCACCCTTCCCACAAATTGACATAGAGAATCAAGGAAATGCTATGCCTAGTTGTATGCGGGCCGCGGTACCCGCGGGGCGGGGCGGGGCGGGGCGGGCCGAATTTTATTACCCGCGCGGGCTGATGCGGGCCGATTTTTGGCTACTTTCCTGGGCTAATTTTGCTTTCTAGAAATTTCATACATTCCAAATCATATGCAAAAGGAGGCAATATTTCCGATTTTTAAAGACTATTTGACTTCGTTATTACCATTCGATACGTTCAGTATGCACTATATATATATATATATATACATACTCAGTTGGCATTATCAGCGGATCGAGTATTAACCTTATGTGTATGACTTAAGTATTATTGTTTTTGCACATAAATATAAATCCATGATAACGTCTTACTGAAGTTCCACAGCAAAATGGGTCTTATCTCGATTACCCCCTCCCCACTACCACTCAAAATCCTTAAAGCTTGACCAAATGAGCTAAAATTTGTTAGGGATATGTTTTCGACTACGCAGTTTAAATATCGCAAAATTTTTCGATTGCGTGAAATTCGTTTTTTCGATTTCTAAGGGGGGACCAAGGTAAACCGAAACATTTTTGTCTTCGACTTTGCTGAAAAGTTGTATTGGCGTTTTCGTGGTCGTAGCACAAGAACCTGAAGTCCGTTTTTCGATTCAGCTTTTCGTTAGCTTAATATATATAAGTTTTCGTTTTAAGCTTAAGTTGCAGGCTTATGCTGAGCTAACGAAAAACTGAATCGAAAAAACAGACTTCAGATTCGAGTTCTACGACCCCGAAAACCCCTATATACAACTTTTCAGCAAAATCGAAGACAAAAAGTTTTTCGGTCGAAACATTTTGCAATATTTGAACTCATCATAGTCGAAAACATACCCATACCAAATATTATTTCATTTGCTTAAGTTTTAAGGATTTTGAGTGGTGGAGGGTAATCGAGACAAGACCCCAGGGCGTTATGGGGAAAACTGTCTGTGTTTGCTACGGCGCCGCTGCTTTCAAAACCAATTTTCATTTTTCATACAATTAACAGGTGGTTAGTTAAGCTCGTTAAGTGCTGATACTCACTGTCAAGGATATATGCGACAAACATTTGAAGAAATGAGCAAAATCCCTGCCCAAAAAATTTTCATGGTGTACCCTTTTAGTTAAGGGAATAAGCTTTTGTTACCACTTTAAGAACAGTAAATTGGCAGACAACTAAGTTCAAATCAGACGCACAGAAAAATCTGCGGGATCCGGAAATCTTTCAAAATATATACATCAGTTTTGATGCTCAGGAACTACATAGGTAGCAATTTTTACGTGCGGGTACCTGCGGGCCGGTTTACGCGTGTGCGGGCCGCGGGCCGGCGTGTTGCGGGCCGCGGTAATGAGGTGCGGGCTGCGGGCCGGGCGTGGGCCGGAAAAACCGGCCCGCATACAACTCTGTGCCAATGTTCTAAAGTTCAAAGCAGTCCCAAAATAAGCAGACAGTGATTGTGATTTTGAGCTTCAACACGAACGAGTGAGCTTATCCACGTTTTGACGTTCCAATTTGCGGCGGGAATCACTGGGGTCAAATTTGCGGGAGGGTGGGCGCTCCGTTAACGGGGAGAGGATGTGTCAAGCTCGTAACCCAACCTACAGAGTATGACCGTTTGTCATACTCTTGTATTATGTACTCTTGCTACTCCCTACGCTAAAAGCATTTTTTGGAGAGATAAGCTGTGGTGTTCAAAACCAGACTCTAGATATCAAATAAAATATGCAACCTTAACGCTACCCAGAAAGCAAGTTTAAAACAGGCACATCTCAAAAATGGCATTATTAATTTCAGATAGTCAGGAAAAATAGGTCACCTTTCAAGTATATAGATTCAGCTGCTCACTCGGACCGTTTTTGTCGTATTTTCGGCTGAGATTTCGAGACGACCAAAATCAATTCGGTTTTCGGACGAACCGCGATTTCGTGTTCGCCGTCGCAGATTGACATAAACGGGGAGCACATCACGGATACAACTGGATACAGATTTGTTGGATAGTCTGACATTTTGAGTTTGAATGATCCATGATGCCACATCGAACCCTTCTGCAGCGGTAATGACAAAGTTCTTCATTCAGAACAGTTGGCAGGAACACCTAAAAAATAAAAAAGTTTGGAAATACAGAATTTCCCACCATGAAGACTAGCGACCAGCGGAGCAACTTTATCTGAACATTCAATTTCAGTCTCGGAACGGTTGGAAGAATGAAGCAAAGAAGAAATGAACAGAAACATAATACTTTTTCCGGGTCCAACTAACTTTGACTTGATTACAATTTAGTCGACAAGCTTATATATATACAAGTTCCCATAACCTAGTTTCCAGGATGCTCTGCTCGGACATATTTTATTTTAGACGGTTACTGTAACCAAGCATATACATAATATATAAGAGTATGACAGCTGTATGTTTTATTAGCGTGACAAATTGAACTCTTCGCTTTAAAAAATTTTGCCGCTATGCATGTGCTCTAAAACTTGAAATGGGCACAAAACTTACGCTAGTGCTACAAAACAGAAAGTGCTTGAGCTTTCGATCTTTAGCACACAAGCTGGGTATCAATTTGTGGGGGGATCACTGGGGTCTTATATGCGGGGGGGAGTCAGCCGTTAGCGTGCAGAGGATGTGTCAAGCTGATAATACATAGATTATGCCAGCTGTCATACTCTTATGTATTTATACATGTACTCTTGCTATAACCAGAAAATGGTAATTTGTTAAATCGAAGAGGAACTGTGATAATCCGGAATGATAGTTCTTTCGCGCGCGAGTTCATTGAATGCTTTGCTCCTTTAAGCCGCACTGCGAAAAATCGATAACCTTGGCGTTGCCATTTTAGCTTTAGGGTAAACTCGTCTATAGTTGACACTTTTTGACAAAAATTCATTCCGAGAAAAATTACTCAAAATTTTCAGCGGCTTCCCCATATAAATTTTATATCAAGTGAAAGAACGCTTTCTCCTCTTTCTAGCGACATATCACATGTAGTTTTGTATTGAGAAGTGGAAAAATTCTTCGCAAAACTGTAACTGTACTAAATTTTTAACAGCTCGGATAATGTGGACACATAGTCCGGGCTAAGTGGACACAACTCGGCTAATGTTGTCACGTATGTTTTACACGTATTTCAGACTGCAATAAAAGCCAAAAATAAGAAATTGGTAACAAATGTTAAAATGATCAAATTAGTGGTTTTGCGGGAGAAGTTTTAAAACTTTTTGTGCTGTCAAGTTTCCACTCCTGTAAGCATCACAACTTAACCAATTGAGCTGAAACTTTGTAAGGGTATGTTTTTCAATGCGCTGATTTCGAATATGCAAACAAATTTCGACTTAAAGGAGTATATTTCTTTGATTTCGGGGTGTCCACTATGCCCGGCGAAATTGTCAACTTAGGCCGAGTTGTTTGAAATTTGATAGAAAATAGAAAGAATTCAGAAAAATTTTTTGCACTGCGAAATTTTAATTTTCATTAGCTTATATTAATCTGCACAAAATTTGCTTTCGGATGATCATAAGGCTTTCAACTTCACTGGCGGAAATGGGCACGAACTCAAGCTCTGAAGCTTAGTATTTTTGTCAAAATCCTTAGCATTTTTGAACTTTCGCAAAATGCTTGATGTTTGGATGCTTTGTATTCGCAGTGTGTCCAACGTAGCACCACAAATGATATGTCGTTGGATAGCCCAAAGATTGCGCTATCACATGTAGTTAATCTCCGCAGAAGAAAATATTCCTGCTGGATTATATTTGCACAGAAGCTTAGTATTGTCAACTATACCCGAGTGTCCACTATAAACGAGTTTACCCTATGTTTTCTGCCAATGTTTAACACAACAAGGACAATAAGTTAAGGACCAGAGTTGCTTTTGTCCGAACAGAGATTAGTAGTAACAACCACTTACACTCCCGCGGAAAAGTCGTAATACTTTATAATACCAAGAGTACATAATAGAATAAGAGTATGAAACTCTTACGCTACCATGTGCTACATGGTCGAAAGTCTCGGGGGGGGTCCCGAGTTAAGCATGTCAAGCAAGTTTAGCACATACATAGTAGCGTAAGAGCTTCATACTGTTATTCATTATGTACTCTTGATAATACTTAATACATAATACTTTCAAAACAACTTAGTCGACCGTTGGTCGGCATTCGGCAAATGTTGACAACTAATTTTCTTGGTTTCAGATGGTATTCATAAAAAATTAATTGAAATTTATCAGAGTTTATTAAAAATTCTAGTAAAATTTGTTTAGTTCCTAGGGCTAGGAGGAGCAATAGCAGTGCAAAAGAATCGAATGAAATTTCCAATATATTATAAACTAGCGAAAATGTTCTACCAGAAGATTAACAGCATAAATCGGTGAATGGAATCAATCAGATAGATATTGATTATTCCGAACCACAGCAAATGAATTCTATCGACATTCCTACGTGCTATATATAAGATGTGCTTCAGGCTTGTACCAAATTAGGTTACTATTTGTTGCATATTTACAGAAGACTAACTACATAGTGATCTTACTTATCATATACCATAGCACTCAGTCATTAAACTAATATTTACTTCGATGCACTGCACACTACATGCTGTCGTTGTTGCACTGAATTACTGCACTCCTTGCATTTAATCAACCCCGACGTCATTTCTAACAGCGGCGAACAAAGGATTTTGAAAATGAGGATTTTGGCAAAAAATTCTTAAACGTATAAACACTTTTTCAATGACATTGAAAATGTGGGTCTTATCTCGATTACCCCCCCCCCTAGTGTTGTTTCAGTAGCCGATTTTAGTTTCAGTTTCAGTTTCAGTCGGTGGTTCGAAATAATTTCAGTTTCAGTCGGCGGACCAAAATAGTTTCAGTTTAAGTTTCAGTCGGCAACGTAAAATAATTTCAGTTTCAGTTTCAGTTCGCTTTAAAAACAACGGTTTCCAGCTCTCTGAGTTAATATAAAGCACAATTTAATGGTAATTCAGCCTCTCTTACAGCAATGTTAACAGAATCGAAGCTAAAAACCTTCAAAATTTCAAGATTTCAGTTTTTTACGCAATATAGTTTCAGTTTCAGTCGGCTGTCTAAAAATGTTTCAGTTTCAGGTCTCTTCTCAAAATAGTTTCAGTTGCAGTTTCAGTTTCAGTGACTGAAACTGAAACCTGTACAAACTGCAACCTAGTTTCGGTTTAGTTTCAGTGACTGAAACATCACTACCCCCCCACCACTCAAAATCCTTAAACTAGACCAAATGAGCTAAAATTTGCTATGGGTATGTTTTCGACTACGCTGAGTTCAAATATCGCAAAATTTTTCCATTTCGCGAAATTCGATTTTTTTCGATTTCCAAGCCTATTCAGCTTTTTGTTAACTCAGTTAAGCTAACGGTTTAAGCTTAAGATGTAAGTTTGTACTGAGCTAACGAAAATCTTGATAGGAAAACGGACTTCAGATTCGTGTTCTACGACCCCGAAAA
>JASAND010025143.1:0-85751 GCA_030248195.1 Trissonchulus latispiculum
TTGATACCAAAGTCGGAAATTTTTTAAAAAATCGATTTTTGACCAGTCCGGACCCTGGTCAGGGCGCCACAGGCCGCTGGGACCACTTTGGAGGGGTCCTCCAATGAGAAAAAATGTTCGCCTCTCTGAGGGCTTTCATTTGATACCAAAGTCGGAAATTTTTTAAAAAATCGATTTTTGACCAGTCCGGACCCTGGTCAGGGCGCCACAGGCCACTGGGGCCACTTTGGTGGGGTCCTCCAATGACAAAAAATGTTCGCCTCACCGAGAGCTTTCATTTGATACCAAAGTCGGAAATTTTTTAAAAAATCCATTTTTGACCAGTCCGGACCCTGGTCAGGGCGCCACAGGCCGCTGGGACCACTTTGGAGGGGTCCTCCAATGAGAAAAAATGTTCGCCTCACCGAGACCTTTCATTTGATACCAAAGTCGCAAATTTTTTAAAAAATCGATTTTTGACCAGTCCGGACCCTGGTCAGGGCGCCACAGGCCACTGGGGCCACTTTGGTGGGGTCCTCCAATGACAAAAAATGTTCGCCTCACCAAGGGCTTTCATTTGATACCACCCTTGGCCACTTTTGAAAAAATCGATTTTTGGCCATTTTGGGCATGGTCCACGGTCCGGACCCCTGGCCAGGGCGCCACAGGGGTCCGGCCGAAAACTACTATAGCCTATGCCGTAGTCCTCCCGCACCCCAGCCCAAATCCCAAATAAGAGAGACCTGCTCACTGTAGATATTTCTGTAGAAGAGGTTAAAGTTGGAGTTGCGCCAATGGTACAAAAGGTAGTAAAGGTTGTGCGAAAGGGAAAGGAAGAATCTTGTTGTGGAAGGGGGAAGGGAGATGACGGAAAGGAGAGAGGAGGTTTAAAAGAGTGTATAAATAATATAATGGTATATATATATGGCGCAAAAGATATGAAAGAAAAATCACAAATTTCGTGAATAATCGGGTCGCTTTTGATAGACGCATAGGGCCCACCACCATCAGGGTGCCCCCCAGCCACATGGATAGGTCCTAGAGCGAAACTAATGGGCCATTTAGATTCACCATATAGGGGTTCCTATTCGAATACAAAACCTCAGCCCAGCAGCTCTTATGTGTAGGGCTCCACAGTCCTTAGGCCCTAACCCACAGAACACACTAGACCCCTGGTCAGGGCGCCACAGGCCGCTGGGTTCACTTTGGAGGGGTCCTCCAATGACAAAAAATGTTCGCCTCACCAAGGGCTCTCATTTGATACCAAACTTGACCACTTTTGGAAATTTCGAATTTTGGCCATTTTGACCCCGGACCCGGGTCCCGACCCCTGGCCAGGGTGCCACAGGGGTCCGACCGAAAACTGCTATAGCCTATGCCGTAGTCCTCCCGCACCCCAGCCCAAATCCCAAATAAGAGAGACCTGCTCACTGTAGATATTTCTGTAGAAGAGGTTAAAGTTGGAGTTGCGCCACGGTAGGGCCCACCACCATCAGGGTGCCCCCCAGCCACATGGATAGGTCCTAGAGCGAAACTAATGGGCCATTTAGATTCACCATATAGGGGTTCCTATTCGAATACAAAACCTCAGCCCAGCAGCTCTTATGTGTAGGGCTCCACAGTCCGTAGGCCCAGACCCCCCCTTTTACACGTTAACTACTGACCCCTGGCCAGGGAGCCACAGGGGCAATATCGAAAATTCATATAGCCTATAATTAATGAGCCCATAGGACCTTGCTAATAGGCCATACCTTAGACCTATTCGCCTTGCCCAGCTCTAGGTTACCCCTGCAAAAGTTTTGACCAATTTTGAAAAAAACTATCTCCGAAAAAACCGAAATCCTGCTATGTACACAGACCTATGGGGGGGACCTACATACTCCATACTCATTTCCCCAGAAATGGGGAAAAAGTTGTTCAAAAAAAACCCCATATGGTATAGAAAATCTTTGAGCTCCGACCTCTAGGGGGGGGGGGGGAAAAATGAGAGAAAGTCTGTAGTTCAAAATTCAATTTTTTATAACTCAAAAACGGCTCGGCCGATTTCGCTCAAATTTGCACAGCATGTACCCCTCGTGAAGGGGTTTCTACTGGTAAAATATGAAGGCTCTACCTCAACTCCTCCGCCGGCAACAGGGAAAACTATTTTCCAAGAGACGCAATGTGCGTGTTTTTCCCTATTCTAGGTAGTGCGCTAACGCGCACTACCTGATACTGCTGCACTGATCAACTAATCACTAATAATTTATTAGTAATACCCAGTGTTTTTTTTGAAAATCGGACCTGCGTAAATATTGCGTATTTTTGCTTTCGAGTGCGTATTTTTATTTTCGACTGCGTAAAATTACAAAAATCGCTTCTCAACGTTATAAACGCTATAAACGCATTTGGCGTCGAATTAATTCGTTTTTAAGAGTTTTTAAACAACCTTAAAGGTCTTAGCTTCATTTTACGTTGCGTGCCGATTGAACTATGGTGTGAAAGTATGAATATTTGATGCGAAATAGATACGCAGGGGGTCTGGGGGGCGCAGCCCCCCAGAAGTTGAAGAAAATTTTAAATTTTTGATTAAATTTGCTCTTAAAACTTTGAATTCTTTATCTGGAGCAATTTAATAGTAAAGTTAATTGTTGGTTAGACAAATAGAGTTTACGAATAGAACAAATAGAGTCTTAGAACAGATAAGATTTTAGTTTACTATGTCAAATCAAAATAGAAACAAAAACAACGCATGTATTATATATTTATACGTGTGCTTAGAAGCAACTGCAGACGGAAGGATCAATGTAGAAGCGACGAGGTAAGTGGGGGGGTCTGGGGGACGGAGCCCCCAGAAGAAGCCAGAGCCCAAACTACGTTGAATTGTCTCAAGAAATTAATTTAGAGCACTCTGGAAATTCTTGCAACCGAATTTTTCGGCTGCGTATTTGGGTGCGTATTTTTGTTTTTGACTGCGTATTTTTAAGCTCGACTGCGTAAATACGCAGTATTTTACGCAAAAAAAACCGTGGTAATACCTTTTATGCAACGGGCCCCTGGGGGGGGACAGTTGGGGGGAGTTACGGCGTACTGGGTACTGATTTGCGGGGGGTCCACTAGGTACGCAATTGCGGGGGTTCCACTAGGTACGCAATTGCGGGCGGGGGTGGGCCGTTAGCGCGCAGAGCATGGCTCGAGAGCTGATGACATACAGCCTGCCAGATACGTGTGGAGTCATCGAAACAACTTCCGCTACAAATTCAAAGAATATTACGTATATACATTATGTAGAAATTTTGTAGTATATTTGTTAAACTTGTAGTTATTTCAAAATTTTACTACAAAATTAAAAAACTTGCCCCGCTGTGTTCACTTGTCGTAGCCAAGTGATAGCTAATGGAATTAATACTACGTATGATACTAATTAGCCATTTTTATTAATAACGTCAAAACCAACATTCCGACGGCAAGTATAATAGAAAGCAATTAAGTTTAAATAAGAAAACATAATTATAAACTGCTGGACTATCATACATGCGCAAGGGGTGTACTGAGGGTGTACCAGATACACCCTGATTGCTGAAGGGACCGCGCAGTGCGCAAGCAAAATCAGGGGGACCGCGCAGCTCGAGCGAAGCAAACGCTGTTTATAATGTCAGACTTGCGCAATTTAGCATAAATTATTGAGAAAAACCAGGTTATATATATATAATTACGTAAGGAATATTGTCCTAATTTAATTTGTACAAAAATGCAGAAAATTTGAAGAGCTTTGCAAGCAAATTACGTACAATCTGTGAAACGAGTGAAAACAAGTGGGACTTGCTAGACGGGGCTGCTTAGCGACTAATACTTTGAAAATGTGCGATCGCCCTCTCTTTTCCACGTCGCATGCCCCCTGGCTTATTTTTATTGGGGGCGGTGGGTTGGGACTAGGGATGCACCGGGGCCTGGCCCCGGCCCCGGCCCCGGCACCGGGGCCAGGCCCCGGTCCCGGCCCCGGCCCCGGTAGTCAGGCCCCGGCCCCGGCCCCGGTGGTCAGGCCCCGGTACCTACCGGGGCCAAAAATTAGCAAACTTTTGTAAATTTTTGACATTTTTTGACCAAAATTTTGAATTTTCGAAAGTCAAAAAGTGTTACAAATCGTTTGTTTTCGCGCTGATATGAATGAAAACAACTATATATAGTAACGTTTTTATGTCACACATTTTTGCAAAATTTAAATTTTCAAGAAAATTTTTGAAAATTTTCGATTTGGACCCCCAATTTCTAGGCCCCGGCCCCGGCCCCGGCCCCGGTACCGGGGCCAAGGTGGCCCCGGCCCCGGCCCCGGCCGGGGCCACGATGAGGTCCCGGCCCCGGCCCCGGCCCCGGTAGTGGCGGCCCCGGTGCATCTCTAGTTGGGACCCCACTCGGCGACCTCCCCCCGCCCCCATTCGAGGTTCCTCCCCCATAAATTTCGACCTCCTTCCCCCATAACCCAAAAAATTGTCAAATTTTACCATTTTTACCCTAAAATTTCAAACAATTTTAGGGCTTCACCGGATTTTTAACGAAATTTTCGTTATTTTAGCTTAAAAAACACCTAAAATTAGTCATTTTTTAGCGATTTTTGGCAGTTTTTGCACAAAAAACGTTAAAATTTGCAAAATTTTTGTCAAAAATATGCCCCCCTCCGTTTTTGGTAAGGGGGGGCAACTTTGAGCCCCCGTAAATTTTGGCCTAAAAATAAGCCTGGCCCCCCCTGTTGTGTGAAGGGGGACCGCGCAAAAATAATTTCTGGTACACCCTCTGAAGAGAGACCTTGCCCATGTATGTGGACTATAAGTCTGAAATTAATTTTCATTAGTTAGAGCTTGGTTCTGGGGGAAGAAGGGTTGGGGAGGAGGCATAGTTTCCTGTTATGGGGAAGCGGGAGGGGCATATACATAGGTGTAATTGGGGGGGGGGTGTGTAACCCCCCCTCCCCGGCCATTCTTCCAAACCCCCCAGAAATTTTTGGGGGCCACCGCCCCCCCCCAACTGGGGGGGGGGGGGGAGAGGGGGCGGTAGTCGCGCCGACGGCGCGAAAATTGGCCAAACATTGGGCTCAAAAAAGTCCAAATGCTTGGCTTAACGTGTTTATTATCGCGAGAGATACACGGTCATAACGGCTTTATGAACTTCTAGACTCAATATTGACCTTATTCTGGACTCAGAAACATGTAGGCAATCAAGTTTTTCGAGTTTAAAAACACTAATGTTAAAATTACTTAATGGTTTCATGTTTTTCGGCATTAGCAATGGCTGAAAATGCGATTTTTGGCATAAAAACAGAAAAATTTTTGGGGGAGGTTTGGGGGGGCCTAAAAGGGGACCCCCCAAAATTCCAGGGGAGGGGGCCCCCCCAACCCAAATCCCCGTTACACCTATGGGCATATAGGTTTGAGCGAAAATGGGGGGGGGTCCGACGGAGGGAGGGGGGTCCACCAAAGTTGTCAAAACCCTTAAATTTTCGGGGTTTCTGTTTGTTTGCCGTTTTTGGCCACTGGCCAAAAATCGGGTTGGGGAGGGAGGGTAGCAAAATCTGAAAATTCTGTCTGTCATGTACTCATGTGTCATTCTGGTGGGAGCCCCCGGCTCCTAACACGGCAATGGTGGAGGGTACCCCCGCCCCAAAAATTTTTTATAACATTTATATACCCCCCTCGAGATTGGACGTTGGACTAATACCCTCACATACGTACATGCACAAGGGGTGTGTACTGAGGGTATACCAACCAGGTACACCCTGACTTGTTGAGGAACCGCAAGCAAATTCAGGGGATCCGCGCAGCCGAGCGGAGCGAGCAGTGTTCATGAATCATGATGTCAAGGTTGCGCAATTCAGCATGAAGTATTCAGAAAAACAAGGTCACTGGGTTTTCTTTAGTGGGAGGGGTGGGGGCTACCCCCTTCACTTTTTGGTACCCCCACCAGGGTTTTTTTTGGTGGCCGAACTTTAGGCCAAATGGCCTCAACGACTTAAATTTTTTAGGCCATTACCCAAAAAATTTAGGCCATCCAAATTTTATTGATTTTTAGGTTACGCGTTATTGTACGCATTGTTAAAATTACAGTTATCACGTATTCGTGCGTTATACATTCAATAATCGCTGTTTAACAAGAAAAATCGCCATCGTCACTCTTTAACACACTAGAAAAACTACATTTTTACCTTAAAATGGCAGCAACAGAACCTTGTTAGCATAGAAATAGTGCATTATAATATTATTACGTGCGACAGTATTATATATAGCAAGGATAACAAAAAAAATCACCCCGAAAATTCGCAAAAAAAATCACCCACCTACAGGATTAGTAACAAGCCGCAGCTGGAAAATTTTTTGCACGGTAATAGCCAGAGGTCCCAACCTTAACATATGTAAGTTTGACCGCCGAGGCCCAACTCCTTCGACTAGGGTACCCAAAATAGTCGACCCACCCCAAAACCGACCTTCGGACAACTCCGGACCAAAATTGAAAATTTTGCTATTAGTCACTATGGACTTTGCTTAGCTAACCCATATTATGCATGTAACATGTCCACACTCTGCACTATCTAGCCATATATTGGATACCTTGCCATGACCTCTGGGCTGGCCCACGGTGGGTGATTTTTTTTTGCGAACTTTTTCGAAAAAAAAAATCACCCACAACTTTTTGTAAAAAGGTGCGGGATGGCTGCTACAGCAAAACTAACACCAAATTCGAGCTCTACGACCCCGAAAACCTATATAGCACATGTTTTTAGTTACCTCAGACCCGTCTGACCCACTGGCTGGCTGTTAGGCATGACCCCGACCCTCCGGACCCCTGGGGAGGTCTGGATCACATATATACGTGGGCTAAAGCTACATAAAAACAGATGCCAAATTTGAATTCTACGCCCCAAAAAACCTATATAGGCGAGTTTTTAGGCTTCCTGGACCTTGAAATTAAATTTTTGACCAGTCACGTGACCCTGACCAAGGTCACGTGACCCTGGGCCAAGTCACGTGACCAGTCCAGATGCGAAATTACTACGCCAAATTGTTTGCGTGGTGCTTACTAGAGGAATAGAACACCAAACAAGTGGATTCCTAGCTTCCTGGAGTCAATAAACAGTGTCAAGAAAATTGGTCATGGTAGCCACTTTGGACCCGGTGGCCGAGCACCGAAATTCGAAGTTAAGCCTACCCAAAAGAAACTTCGGGGTCCAAATTTTTTTACATAATAACTCTATGGACTATGCTCTATTCATACATGAAAAGAAAATTTTCATAGCTGTATCCTGAGATTAGATCCATGGGTGATTTTTTTTTGCGAACCCGTGATTTTTTTGTGAATTCGTTAACAAAAAAAATCACAAAATTTTTTTATTACTCTCGCTACACAAGAGCTATCGGCATGAAATTTGCACCATATATAGAGGGGATCATTACCAGTTGATACATACCAAAATTATTTCGATCGGACTTTATTTGCGAAAATGGCAGCAAAAATTCGATTTTTGATTTTTTTTATTAACTTTGCTATAATGAATTAATGAATTTGAACTAATAGAAATAAATTGTTAAGCTGCTAAAAATAGAATTTCTTCAATGAAATCTTCATAACAGTAAATAAAATTATAACTTGAATGGGTATTTATATATAAGTGCAAGTAGACAATGTAACTATATATATAGCTGACGGCTGGCGTAGCCCAGAAATACAAGTGAGAATGTATAAATTCGCGCCGAAGGCGCGAAAAATTTTTAGAAAATTACTGTTTTTACTTAAAAATCAATAAAATTTAACTGGGTTTCCGTCGAAAAATTTAGGCCAAATGGCCTCAACGGCCAAAATTCTTTAGGCCATCGACTCATAAATTTAGGCCATGGCCTAAGCTATGACCTAAAAAAACCTTGCCCCCCACTCGTTCGCAGAAAATGCCAAATTAATTTTAAGGATTTTTGATCCAAACTTTCAAAATTTTTCCGTAATTTTGCCTGCGCACTTTAACGGAATTTTTTGTTCAGAAATCGTCTATTTTGCTACTAAAACTTGATTTTTGAGCACTTTCGAGCTTAGTTGTAACAATATATATACGTAGCAAACACGCAATTTTTACGGTATTTTCAGCAATTTTAGCCATTTTTGTTCCCCCCCCCCACATTTTGGCCTAGAGAAACCCAGGATCATACATATAATTAACTTAATTTTGTGAGAATTTATATACACTTTGTAGGGGCCCGACACCATAGCTTCCTTCAAAATTTTTAACCAACCTTACCCCGCCCCAAAAAACGTTGACGTGCCCTCTCCGGCTACTCCCCCCAGCGATTCTTGGACCCAAAAAGTTAGCTAAATTTGGCAGAAAAAGGTCATTTTTGAAAATTTTTCTCAAAACCGACCAACCCCCCATTAAAATTTAGGAACCCCCAACTATATACTAGCCAAAGAATTGCCAAGAAAATGCCAAAATTCGCTTAGGTAATGCTATTATACATACATATATATATATATATAAAACAGCTGAAAATTGAGCAAAATGTCTTCAAAAAGTTCGGAACATGCCTGGGAAAAGTACGGAAATATTTCAGCATAGCGTTAACATATTTTTCCAGATTTTTGCGGAAAAAGTTTTTCCGTGTCAGTTTTCTTGCGGTACTTTGATTGTTGTATATATTTTTATTTCAGCTTGACTATCTTGGTACGAGCCTGATTAGCTCCCTATTATCGCTATATACATACTGGTATACATAATAGATTGGCTTCATCCTCATACACGTATTTAGTACGTATATATATACGTACATTATATTATGTCCTCACCAATTTGTGCTCAATTGTCAATTTACGTTTTGAGTCTGTACCGGTTACGTACGTACGTTATTATATCAAACGGACAAACTCAAAACCATCTGTGCACTTTTGCCATCACGTATTCCATCATCTTTTGCCATTCTCAAAGTACACCTACATATGGTTGTTGCACCGTTTTAAAGCGATCATAACTCATATATAAGTCAAAATTTTAGAAAAATGTTTCAAGAAATGACCATTTTCGGCCAAATTTGACTAACTTTTTGGGTCTAAAAAATCGCTGGGGGAGTTCGTGGGGGGAGGAGCGGAAAGTTGGGGGAGCGTATGTCAAAAATTCTGGGGGGGGGGCTAAAGTTGGTCAAAAATTGGGGGGTGGGAGGGATACACTTCCAGTTTTTTGCCCAGCAACACCTATGACCGTCACATTGAATGAAATTGTGAAAATTACATTTTCAACAGTTTCTGGAAGTATATAATAGAGTTACAGTTTAAACATTTGAAATTGTTTGAGCACTATCAGTATATATACATATATAGTATATATGTACAGTATATATATATATATATATATATATATATATATATATATATATGTGTATATATATATATATATATATATATATATATATATATATATATATATATATATATATATATATATATAGTCTCAACTAAATCTACTTTCAAACACAATGGTACATGCAATATACCTGTTGTGTTTAATTAGCTCTAGCTTGGCTTAGGTAGGAAACCAACTAGACAAATAATTTGCTTTTGTATGAAAATACCGCAAAACTACAAAATATGGGGTCAGTCCTACAAAATACTACAAATTATGGCGGATTTTGTACTGGTGTCCCCTGATTTTGTAGTTGATGATGTCTTGCTATGTTCTTGGCCGTGCCTGCCAGCTGTCACACTCTTATCTATTATGTACTCGTGCTTTTACTAATTTGCATATTTCTTTGTGTCTTGTCATTATCTTTGTTGTATACTGCTCACTTCGCTTTTATATTATTAAAGACATGTTGTTTGGTTTCCCGTTATTCAGTTTTAATTCCTGTTGAAGTAGAGAATCGTCTTCGAAAAGTACGCGCTGCTATTTCCGAATTTCGATATGTTCCCACCCCACAGCTGATAATCCTGCGGACATTCCAACTGGAGGAGCTTCTATCACAAATCTTCGTTTGAATACTTTCTGGCGGAACGGTCCTGATTGGCTTTCTATCACCGAAGATAACTGGATAAGAAGATATTTTTCGAAAAAATCGAAATTTTGGGTCAAAAAGTGGTATTTTCGAAAAAGTCGATTTTCAAATTTTGAAAAACCACATATATCACATGAAAGCTGACACGTAAGCGGTCCTGAAAATCCAATTAAAAATTTTTTGCATTGAGTGAGTCGCGAGTAATAGCCAGTCAAATTTGGAAAAGCGGCAAAGATCAAAGGATTTTGAAAATCGAAGAAATTGAATAACTGTCGCAAGTTTTGACGAAATCAACTGATATTCGGTATTCAAAATGTCTGGGACATGGGCTAATTTTCCAAAGAACGGCTAGTTCCTGGCTTCTACTGATCTTTCAAAACTTAAAAAATCGGCTTCTTTTGATGAATTTTAATTTGTTAAAAACTTTTTTTCAACCAAAAGAAAGTTCATGCCATGACGGTTCAGAAAATAAATACATTGCTGCAGCAAAAATATACCGGTAATTCAGTATAAACAAAACAATTTCGCTCCCCACATTTTTTGGTCAGACTTTAGTTTTTATTACCTGAGAATATAAATGAGCGGGTATTATTTACAAAATTTGCTTTAATAAGGCAGCAAAAACCATTTTTATTTAAAAATACTAAAATAAACAGATCATCTTTATCAACATAGATCTTCCCAATAAAATAAGCTAGAATAAAATTCGTTCCAACAATCAATTGATGTTAAACAAGATTCCATTTAAATTTACACATCAAACTAAAAATTAGGAGCATTTGGGGTTTTGGGGTTTGATTTGAATAATTGGAATTTTGTAAAAATATTAGTGTTTTTGTGGGGCGGTGTAAGGGGGCGGTTGGAGAAATTGTATCTTCAACATTAAAAATTTTTATTATCGCCCCCAATTTCTTAATAATAATTTGTAATGAAGTTGCTAGTCTCCAGAGACAGAAAACGCTCTGCTCTCCGGTCTAGTGACAGAAAACGCTCTGCACTTGATTACACGGAAGGTCAGCGCGTCCACTTAGGAAAGTAGACTTAGGCACCGGATCTCCGAAAGGTGGTGTTCCAAAATCAGAGATTCCCTGCAGCCAACCTTTGTAGGGGTCTTCTTCGTGAGTTCGTTTGTTGCACTGGATTCCAGCTGATCAGCAAGAGGGGTCAGCGCTTGCTTGGATTTGATCGCTGGATTGATGACGGATCTTCGGCTTCCTGACCAGAACTTACCTTTGAGTAGTCCTGATCCAATCTCTAGGCTAACGCGCCTGACTTTCAGAGACAATCGCGCCTCTCCGTGAAACTCTGAGACTCTAAGTCTGACACACCAATTATTTACTAAACTTGTTACAAGTATCGTGGGTACACTCTTTGGCAAGATTACAAACGACAATTACAGAATGTGTTATTAACAGGGGTCGTTACAAACTGTGCAAAACAAAATACAATTACAATTCAGTACAGTGTACAATTTACTGTACCAGAGTTGCCAGTTACCCTCTTTAGGTTATTATTAATATTATCCTAAATTAGGATAATATTACCCGGGTTATAGGTTTTGGGTTAGGGACAAGGTTCAGTGGTACTTCTTCTTCTTCCTTTTCTCAAACTCTGTCTTTACTACCTAATTATTACACTGTCTCCAACTCTCTGCTAACCAAGTACCTATATGCTTTCTCGTGCGCCTATATGCTCGTGCTGTGCGACTCTTTATCCGTCCTTACAAACGGATTACCAAACTACAAATCAATAAACTACAAACAAACAATTATTAGCTTATATAAACCTGGGGTCGGTCTATGGGTGAGTCCCCGAATCGTTGGACACTGCTTTCCCGAAGGTCGGCTCCAACACCTAGACAGGGTTACTGTACGGAACTGGCTTTTTTGAGGAAATACAGAAAATGGGGAGTCACCTGGTTCTGCCTTACTTATTCCTGATTAATATAAATTTAAACAACTACAACTACAAAGTTCAATAGCTCGGATGGCTTCTTCTATCTTCAGACTAGCGGCTGGCTCTGGCTGAATGCTAAGTTCAAGCCAGAGACGAGGGGAGCATGGCTCCGGAAACGATAACGATGAATCGGGCGAAGTTGGTCATTTTTATATGAACGGTTCAAAAGACAACAAGTATACAGTACTTTCAGACGGTTTTGGTTTCCCAACTTGAAATCAGGTGCCTGCGAAGTCGTCTCTGCTCTTGACCCTAGCTGCGGTCTAAATCCACAATGTACCTACAGTGATAGGTTCCACGAATGATACTGGTTCCTGACAAGATTCACTTCCTGGGATCACTTCCGGATCCACAATCTCAGATAAGCACTAATTGACTCTGACTACTGGCTCCACGACAAGACTGGACTCCTCCACTGACTGCTTCACTACTGGACTGCTCACGACTTCGAATCCGGATCAGCGACTGTCCGCGCACCTGAATCAAATGGGTTAAAACCCATTAGTACACGATTATGGTGCGGGAATCGAACCCAGCAACCATTACTCGTTCCTTTGCTTTCCAGGCCCAAAATGTGCATTTTGGGCCCCATTTGAACTTGTAACTTGAGAATTGACTAAAAACTGCTGGTTATTGCCGGTTTGACAATAATAACCGTTTCTGGTAACTTCTTGTCACCAATTGGGCCTTCCTGGCCTCTGTTAACTAATATTATCAGAATTTAGTTAAACTTGCCGCAATTTCGGCTTGAACGAAGTGATTCGTAAGGTTTCCACCTTGGGCCCGGCTGGGCCTAACTGAACTGGTAATTACACGAAATGTTCTTGAGAGACGTACAAAAACTGTACTGTTTGCGACCTAAATTCAGACTTCATTCGCTTTTTGGTGCTTTCCTTGCACAGACCGGCCTTCTAGGGCCATTTTGGTGTAAAATTACTGATTCTGGTTAAATCCTGCACAATCTTCAGAGCAACTTATGATACTGGCGAATATTAACGTTTTCGGCCTGTGTTTGGCCTGATTTTGATGGTTTGTCACGGGAAATGGGTTCATTTCCCGTGACCCAAGGATTACATCAAACATATGTACGAAACTGGACATTTTGGAGTGCATTTCTGATATTGGAAGATGGTCACTTGCTAAATACTAATAATAATTATCTTAACTAATGCCTACCTACCTACTCATATTAACTAACTAACCCTACGTAATATTAATGTTAGCTTTCGATTACCTGGTGCTTTAACGTAAAATCCTTATTAAGTATTTATTTGCAGGTTTGGGGCTGAAATAACAGACTTAAAAATAAAACCTACTGGCTGACTGTGAGTGAGTTTTCGCAGATGATTAGTTTTAGTCAGTTTAAGCAAAAAGGCAAAAACTCACTCACTCACTATCTTAGCAGCCATTCTACGCAGTCCCTACTTACCGACCTACCGACCTGCCGAACTACGTCTGCTTCTAAATCTACCTACCCCTTATCCTGGTGCCCCAACAGGGGACGTGCCGAACCGCTATTCGATCCGGTGCTGGCAACCCCACCAGCCAGCCGAGCGGAAGTCGCGCAAACTACCACCCTTTCACACGAGCACATAATTGCATTCGTGCAAAACTGACATATAAGTTAGCGAACTTTTGATGAAAACGAATTTAGGTGAAAATTATATATTCTTGTAGAGCTTGAAAAACTGAACATTTTTTGTGCTTACGGCACCAAAAAATGTTAAGTAATTAGTGAGGAAAACTTAATTAAAGTTTACTTCTACATATGCGTAATTAGCACATCTAATGTATTAATTAACATGCACATACGCTGAGTTGCTAAATTGCTTCCTTATATAGGCTGGCTTAACCTTGTTCTAATTGTAGCCCGAGTAGCTCAAATGGATGAGCACTGGATCGTTAATCCAGAGGACCTGAGTTCGAACCTCAGCACGGGCCTACTTCTTTTCTCTTAGCTTGGTTCATCTTTTCGCCTCTTACATGGGAGTTTATGTGATTACGGTAACGACCGTGAACCCATGTTAGTTTTAAACCAAGCCTGTTGATGTCCCTTTCGTAACTAAGCCTAACTATTTCCACTTATTAAAAACTTCAATTAATTAATACAATAAAACTACAGACATTTTCCTACCTAGTATTCAGAAAACTACTAATCCGCTAATCGGATGTCTACCATATAAAGCTAAGTTCTTGAATTGATTTCGCAATGATCTGAACTGTTCTACTCTGGTCCTGATTTGGTTAATTCTGGATTCCGTGAATGCGGCCCATCCGTCCCCTAATTGCAGGGCAACCTACACGGATGACCGGAAATCCAGCAGGTTTGGGCAGACCTAATGGGGGTCCCCGTGACCCTAGGCTGCCAAACCTGCCTAAACCGCCGGAATTACCTTTATTTCCTATGCACATTGTTATGACTGTCACTCCCGAAATTAGCACTTTTACAGCAATTACACATCCAACTAATAAGCATTTGCAGATTTTAATTTACTTATATTTTGGGGTCCAAATTGCTACTCAATTTGGCCCATTTTCCTGCCTACTATCTAAATGTTTTACTCATTCATTCTGGCAGTCCCAATACCCTTATCAGACAAGGGGGTTTACATGGTATGCCCTCATTCACACTCACAGTCACACAGTTTTGATTACTAATTCACACTTTACAAAGGAGGCTAGCTCTGGAACCTCACACTCCATGAGGGGTTTACCCAGGCAGCCACTTACGTAAATTTGGGGAGGTCTCATTCACACTACAATTTACAACAATATTGACACAAACGATTACACAGACAAAATACACCCTAAATATTCCCTAACAAGACCTACCTACTTATAGTATGCATATTTTGCCCTGGTTTTTGAGTTAACTTGGATTAACCTGTATTTTGTTTTAAACTTTGGAACTTTAATAACTTTGATAAAAGAAAATTTTGTTGGATTTTAGAAACTTTGGTGATTAGAATTGGAAGCAGAACGAGTAATAATTGCTTAGGCAATTATTACTAAAGAAACAAATCACACAGATACTTCCGCTAAGGACAGCTTTAAATTAATTAAATTAACACAGGGAATTCGGCCATTCCCTTTAAAACAGCTTGATAATTGACAGGTAAAACGATTCGGATCCTTTTTTTAGTTCCTAGCATTTTTGATGCCGACAAGGGTTACATTTCACAGTCACAATACATAATTACAGACCATAGTATTACTTCAATAGCGCCTACTTTTTGCAAATATGGCCGGCAATTCCTAATTGCCGGCTGTGGGGAAAACAGTCCCTCAACTAACTCAGTTCTGAATGTGAGGTCGTAACCAAGGGACCTCCTATCTCACTCAGGGGTGGGTCCCCACTTAAAATCCCATTTCAGAATTACAAACCCCGACAAAATACAAAACACAAAAATGGGCATTAAGCCCCTATTAAAAATGAAAGGCCACTCGGGCCGTGGCTTGGTTGGCAATCATAGTTAATTTTAAATAAAGGCCCGAAGGCCGCAAAAGTAGGTTTTTAGGCCAGAAAGGCCTCCTAAAAATCCCTAGAAATGCGTTCCTGGTGTGTGATTTCGGCCGAGCATAGTACGCTCATTTGGCCCTTACTGTGTGGTGTTCGTCGTGTAAGCTCAGTTCTTCCCTTCTGACCAGTGTGGGTCAGAAGGGGCCCCTAACTCGTGTCCTAACCAGGGAAAGCACGTCTTTTATTCCCGGCCAAAACGCTGGCACAACGGGAAGACGTGCTAATAATGGGGGGGAGAAACCGACCGCTCTCGGCCGTGACTTAGACGAACACTGGTGAAAATTTGAAAATTTTTAGTGAGCTGACAGGAGTCTGACAGCTCACTGGTGTTTACTTTGCTGGCGGATTTTCTTTGATTTTATTGGAGCTTCCAGAAATTTCTGGAAGCTCCCTATGTTAAAGCGTGTGCCCGACTCGGGCTGGCCACGCGGCTGGTCCGTTGGAGGGGAGATTAACGAGCAATAGGAATTATTACCCTCCAACTGACCCCAAATTTGATGGATTTCCCAAGCTGAATTTTGGGAAACTTTGCAGACTTTTTGGTTACCACGTAGAGGTAACCAAAGGGGAAAATGCTGACTTTAAAAATGCAGTTAAAAGAATTAAAAAACGAACTTGTACAAAATAAAGGCCACTCGGGGCCGAATACCGAAAAATAAATATTAACTGCCACTTTGGGCGTGTTATTTAGTGAAATTTATTTTTATTATTTTTGGGCCTTCCCTTGTCTCCTGGCCCCTTTCTTTCTTTTCAGACTTGACCTTTCGGCCGTAGACAAGGGAAGCCGCCCGTTGATCCCAGCAACAATTGTCCTTCCTCGCCAAGACTCTGAGTCTAACTAGAAAGGAAAAGGAAGGGCAATTGTTGCGTAAAAAATATGCATACTAATAACTACGTAATTTTCTAGAAACTAAAACTTAGATATTCTTAACCTACGTACCTACTTACCTAAGACTAACTAGTATCTTTTCTTTTAAATTATTAGGGAGGGAGTTAAGCCCCCTCCGAACGTAATGTCATGCTATAGATATGTGTTAAGTATTTCTCTGCGAGGCAAGTCTCTGCTGGGAGAGAGCCAGCAGAGGGGTCTAGATTGATGGATGCAACGCGGTGAAACTCGGAAAATGGCCTTCAAAGTCGGACAGACAAAGTCGGAAAGTCAGATTCGTAGTCGGACAGGCAGTCTCGGGTCGCGGCAGCTCAGAAAGATAGTCGGATTGGAACTGGAAAATCGGATGGGAAGTCGGAAATCGGAGTCGGATCGGACAGGCAGGTAGGGAGTGGTTTCTATTAATCCTAGCTCAAGTGGGAGTCGGATCGGAAGTCGGACTCGGAAATTAGAATCGGAAGTCGGAAATCGGAGTCGGATCGGACAGCCAGTTAGGGAGTGGTTTGCACTTATTCAAGTTAAAGTCGGAGTCGGATCAGAAGTCGGAAATCGGAGTAGGGTCGGACATGCAGGTACGGAGTGGTTTCCATTTATCCAAGTTAAAGTCGGACTCGGATCGGAAGTCGGAAATCGGAGTCGGATCGGACAGGCAGGCAGGGAGTGGTTTCCATTTATCCAAGTTAAAGTCGGACTCGGATCGGAAGTCGGAAATCGGAGTCGGATCGCAGAGGCAGGTAGGGAGTGGTTTCCATTTATCCAAGTTAAAGTCGGACTCGGATCGGATATCGGAATCCGAAGTTGGAAATCGGAGTCGGATCGGACAGGCAGTTTAGGGAGTGGTTTCCATTTATCCAAGTTAAAGTCGGAGTCGGATCAGAAGTCGGAAATCGGAGTCGGATCGGACAGGCAGGTAGGGAGTGGATTCCATTTACCCAAGTTAAAGTCGGAGTCGGATCGGAAATCGGACTCGGAAGTCGGAGTCGGAAATCGGAGTCGGATCGGATAGGCAGGTAGGGAGTGGTATCCATTTATCCAAGTTAAAGTCGGAGTCGGATCGTAAGTAGGAAATCGGAGTCGGAATCGGAAATCGGAGTCGGAGTCGGAGTGGAGTCGCCAAGGCAGAGTTGTACAAGGCGAAGTCGGAACAGCCAAGTATTAGCTAAATATTGAGCTGGTCAATAGCTACTCGACTCTAAGTTGGGGGAGGGGAGTTAGCAAAGCGATGTAATCTTCGCAGGCCTTTAGGTGATTAGGATTCGCATATTTGTGGCGGAACGCGAATACATAATGCTTGGCTCTCGAAATTTGTGTGCAAGACAAACTTATTTTGGCCATAGGTGTGTTAGGGGTGCGGCTGGGGGGATTGCTCGAACCCCCCCCCCCCAACCAAATCGTAATTCGTACCCCCGCGGTGATTACGATTCGCCTATTTTTCGCGAACGCGAATATATAACGTTATGCTAGAGATATTTTTTGGGGGAGGGTCTTCGACCCCTCCATTTGGGGGGAGGGGTTCCCATAGGGGTGTTAGGGGGGGTGGGGGGGACCCCCCGCACCCAACTGACAAATTTTGCCGACCCCCCCCCCAGATTTTCAGATTCCCCCTCCCGGATTTTTGGTCAAAAAGTAGCCAAAAATGGCATAAAATCGAAAATTTAGGGGGGTCCCCCGACCCTCCGTCGGAACCCCCCCCCCCCCAGATTTTTTGCCGAGCCACACCTAGGAGGGGTCCCCCCCCCCATACACCTCCCGCCTAACACACTTATGAGGGGGGGGGGGGGGGTCGCTGCTGCTGGGTGACTGCTGCCCCCCCCCAAATCGTAACCCACCCCCAAATCGTCCCCCCCCTCCTTCGAAATTGAAAATTTGAAAATGTGAAGAAAATGTGAAAATCTGAAGAAAAGCAAAAATCTGGGGGGGGGTCGCCAAAATTTGTCATTTTGGTGGGGGGGTCCCCAAACACCCCCCCCCCCTAACACATCTATGGGTGTACCACCTGTTTGGGTTGGGGGAGGGAGTATATAGAAGGTCCAAATTTGGCTCGGGGGACCCCACCCAAATCCGAAATTTGGGGGAGGACCCCCCTTAAACACACCTATGCGTGTGTAAGCGGTATTTCTTTCAAACAGTTTTTAGCCCCGCACCCCGGCGCATAGGAACCGGCGCATAGTAGTGTTAGAGGAAAGGGCTAAAAATTTGAGGCCAGAAATAGTGCGAACATACGTACGTATATGATTAACTTGAAAAAACAATTTCTAATGCAAAAAAGTGCTTCCCATCCCGAAAGATGTTTGGGGAGGGCCCCCAACACAAATCCCCGCTACACCTGCACCTACACCAGCCCCAATATTTAGTTGTTTTCGCTAGCCACACCCACAGGTGTTCTGGCTTTTTCCTAGGCAAAAATTTAGGGGGGGGAAAGTCTGGGGGGCGGTCCCCCCCCAGGTTTGGGGGGGGGAGGCACGGATGAACCGGAACCAGCACTTTAAGCCCATTTGCACTGACTTCTCTAGGTCGTATCGTTAGGTCGGTATAATGCAAAAAGTAGCGGGGGGAAAACCCAAAGGGGGGGGGAAAATAAACCCGCCCCTCACAGGTCTTAAATAAGTGTTGTAGCGCGATTCTGACACTTTCAGCGTAAAATTCAACTCTTTTTAGTTAGTTTGAATCAAAAAGGCTGACCCAGGTCGATTTTTTTTGAGATCTCATGAGCCATTAAAATGCAGCATCAAATGGACAGGTTTCATAAAGTTTAACAACACATAAACACTGGCTTTTTCCTAGGCAAAAATTTCTGGGGGGGGGGGAAGTCTGGGGGGGTCCCCCCCAGGTCGGGGGGGGGCCTCGGATTTCTGGGGGGGTGGAAGAAAAATTTTTAGAAAAACGTCTAAAAATAGCTATTTATTGCTGCTGAGCTACAAAATTGACTTTTTAACTAACAAAATTAAAACTAACAAACAAAATTTTTAACTAACAAAACTACAAAATTTAAGCTTAAAATAGCTAAAAAATGCTTAAAAATGGATAAAAATCCGGCGAAGCCGGAAAAAATTTTCAAAATTTTCCCTCAAAACCCTATTTTCCGGGCACTTTTGGGTAGGGGGGGGAAGGCCCGATTCCTGGGGGGGGCGACCCAAGTCTGGGGGGGACGGATTTCTGGGGTACCCCCTCCCCTGTAGGAAAAAGCCAGACGCCGCGATTTTTCGAAAATGTTTTGTAGGCTAAATGCTGTAATTGTAGCAAATTTCAATAAATTTCAACAACAATTGCGGTCTAAAAATAGCTATTTTTTGCTGCTGAGCTAAAAAATTCACTATTTTTAACTTAAATTTAACCTTAAAATAGCTAAAAAATGCTTAAAAATGGGTAAAAAATCCGGCGAAGCCGGAAAAAATTTTCAAAATTTTCCCTCAAAACCCTATTTTTCCGGGAACTTTAGGGTAGGGTGGTTCTGGGGGGGAAGGCCCGAATCCTAGGGGGGGGGCGACCCAAGTCTGGGGGGGGGGGACGGATTTCTGGGGGGTTTCCCCCACCCCCCCCCTTCATAGGTGTACAAGGTGGGGGGGGGGGGTTGGGGGGGGGTGGCCCCCCCCCAAGTATTTTTTCAACCCCCCCAGAAATTTTTTGGGGGGACGTCCCCCCCCAACTGGGGAAGGGGGGGGGGTAGAATTGGCCAAAAATAGGGTATTTTTAGGGTTAATTTTTGCAAAAATTTTCAAAAAGTCCCAAATTTTTGGCTTAATGTATATACTTGTGATTGCGAGAAATACACGTTTTTAATAGTTTTATGGACTTTTTGACTGAATATTAGCCTTCTTTTGAACTTAGAAACACCTGGACAATCAAGTTTTAGAGTTTAAAACCACTGTCTAATGTAAAAATTGCTTCATGATTTGATGTTTATTAGTATTACAAACGGCTGAAAATGCGATTTTTGACATAAAAATTGAAGAACTTTTTTGGGGGGGGGTTGGGGGGGGTCTCCAGAGGCCCCCCCCAGAAAATGTTGGGGGGGAGCACCCCACCCCAAATCTCCGTTACACCTATGCCCCCCCCCTGTAGGAAAAAGCCAGAAACATAGGGCAATTTTTTGAAAAAATGGTAAAAACGATGTATATATATAATTTGATAAAACTTATTATTCTAAGGTGTAGAAAACTGTTTTTACGTACAATTGGCCATTAAACGTCACAATTAGACCTCTGCTGGGTCCTCCAGCAGTGAAATTGCACTTTTGGGGTTTCTTGCGTCTGGCTACCCAGGAACGTATTCAAAACTGCCCAAATCTGACATCAAATCTGACGCAGCGTCCTCGATAATACCGTGCTATAGCCAGGAATTGTTTTGCTGTTGAGTTAGTAAAAAATTTTCAAAAAAATTTGGGTGGGTTTCCACCCAGTGGGTTTTCCCCGCCACGTTTGGCAATGTGCCAGACTAACGGTACATCGGAGGATCGGCCTAATTTTTGCTGTGTGCAAAGAGGAAGAGTTGCCATCATTGCAGATATTTGCAATACTTTTCTAGCCCAACCCAGTCAAAAGTTACGTCGGTCCAAACTTTTGGCAAATTTTTGGAAGGTTGGACCAAAAAGTAGGTGTCATTTTCAAAATGTCAAAAAATGAACAGGAGTGAACCAAATGACTTATCTTTGCACACATAGGTTAGAAAGAGTCGCGCTTTCTGCTGGTGATTACAATACTTTTCCCCTTTTTGGATACCATATATATATATATATATGTTTTTCGGTGCGGAGAATTCAAATTTGGCATTAGTTTTAGGCAGCTTTTGCCCAGATAGGTGATCCTGACCACTCCCTGGGTCCGGAGGGTCCACCGGCCGGACCATCTGCCAGTATGGGGTTGAGGTACCTAAAACATGCGCTATTTATAGTAAGAGTAGGTTACGTAGTATACGTACCAACTTTTTATTTTCCTTTTCCGGGATTTCTTTCTGGCTACAGAGGTTTTCGGGTCGCTAAGCTCGAATTTGGCATTAGTTGTGCCCTAACGTTTGCCCCAGACGCTTTTTACTAGAGGCTGATAGTGATTTTTTTGTAAATTTGTTCACAGAAAAGTCACCCGCCGGTGGCGAATCCAGAGGACAGTATATAGATGGTTGGATAGCATAGAGTTAGGTCATGTCAAGTGCTTATATGGCGCAGCTGCGCAAAGTTCACAGTGACTACCAGCAATAAATTCTATTTTGGTCCGGAGTTGTCCGAGGGTCGTATTTTGGGTGGGTCGACTATTTTTGGGCACCCTAGTCGGAGGAGTTGGGCCTCGTCCTGTTACGGTTGGGACTTGTGGCTAAGGCCATGCAAAAAATTTTCCCGCTGCGGCTTGATGTTAACCGTCTAGGTGGGTGATTTTTATGTGAATTTTCTGGGTGATTGTTTGTGAACATTGCTATAGCTGGAGTTGGTTTCTTTAAGCTAGAGATTTGGTCGAAAAACAATTTTGGCAAAACTGCTATTATTTTGTTTTGAACATCAATTTCTCAAAAAACTTACAAGTCTCATTTAATTTTTCCTGACAACGTTTGTGCTTTTTGATCTGTTTTCTTGCAACCTAAAAACAATTCTTTCAATTTCGCTACCGCGACCCCCAGTGTTTTTTTTTCGCCGACGGCTTATGTGTAACGTTACACACCTCTCCAAAATTTTTTGCTATTTTTCAGAAAAAAGTGTGTAACTACCTAAAAATTCCTAATTCACGCGCGTTTTGCTTAACACATGTATACAATTTTATAGTTAACAAAATTTTCCGTTGAAAAATTATAAGTAAAATTTTAACATCTTAATGTACAGCAATATTTAGAGTTTCACCAAATCAGATCGACAAAATTAAAAAATTGAGCAGTTACATCGATGATTTGCATTTATTGGTTTTGACTTGATAGAACGAAGGAAAACACCAGTGCACCGAGACCGAAGGAGCATAGAGGCCTTTCGAAAGGCCTCCTGTAGCACAAAACTTGGCAAGGAACCAGTTAAATTTTGCTTCATAAGCTGAAACATTTTGGTGTGTACGCGTTTTTAATACAAGAACGAACAAATATAGCAAATATAATATGCATATAACTAATATATACTTAAATAATACCGAAAATAAAATGCAAGACATGGTGCAAAAGGGGGGTCTGGGGGGCGAAGCCCCCCAGAAACGGTAAATATGTTTAAATAAATGAATGAGCATTGGAAAAAGTTCCCACCATTTGGTAAAATTTGTCCAAAATTTTGGTGTAACGTTACACAGTCGCCAAAATTTTTTTGCTATTTTCCAGAAAAAAGTGTGTAATTACACGCGTTTTTGAGCAAAAAAAAAACACTGGCGACCCCTATAATATGAGTGAAAATGGTCGAATGACCGTGTAAAACAAGGCTGCGCAGATTATGTGCGCAAAAAATTGTACGTGTCGAGTTTGGTATGTTCCTGAAGTTTCATCCCCGTACCACTTTCCGTTAAAAAGTTATGCCAAAAATCGCTTACGAGAGTGATGTTTTTTTCCGGTTCTCCGCTTTGACGTTTGGTAAGGGGGTTTTGTAGCTTTAATAACAACAGATAGAAAACTTTTTGCCTATGAAAACCATATATATTCTTGGAGTACGCAACAAAAATAAGCCGATAGGCTAGTTTTTATGCCTCCCAGAGCAGGAAAAATTTTTTGGTGGGGGGCCAAAGTCGGCCAAAACGCTAAAAGTATGCTTCAAAGGCGCCGTAATACCTAAGTCAGACTGCGCTATATATGGGGCAATACTGCCTATATGGCTGAATAGGACACATATCAGGGTCGTTCAATTGCTATATGATTTTCCTGCCGGGGGCGTAATTTTTGGGTACTGGCCTGCCAAAGTTGGTGAATTTTGGGTCCAACTTTGAACTTAGTTTATTCGCTTATTTTGCGACCTGGAAGGCTCAAATCTTGCATGCAAAGGTTTTTGCGGACGGAGAATCGATTCCCGCTATCAATTTTGCTGCCCGACCGACCCAAGTTGCTGGGCTGGTCCCACTTTGTCATCTGGAGGGTCATGTCGGCAACCGTTTCCTGGAGGTCCATACTAGGCTCTACTTGGCCTCTCAAAACTTTCTCTATAGGGGTTTTCTGGAGCGCCCAGCTCATTTCCGGTGTCCGTTTTGCCGTCCGACTCATCCATCTTGCTGGGCTGGTTCCACTTTGCCGTCTGGAGGGTCATGTCGGCAACCGTTTCCTAGAGGTCCATAATAGGCTTTACTTGGCCTCTCTCTATAGGGGTTTTCTGGTGCGCCCAGCTCATATCCGGCGTCCGTTTTGTCGTCCGACTCGTCCTTCTTGCTGCTTGCAACGTTTGTGCTTTTTGATCTGTTTTCTTGCAACCTAAAAACAATTCTTTCAACAAAACAACAAATATTTCCAAACCTGTTCCTTGCTTACGAGTGGCCGTAGCTCAGTGGCAGAGCGACCCAGGCTTTCGAGTCTGGGGGGTCCCGGGTTCGAGTCCCGGCGGGCACTTCCTAAACAGGCTTGGGAATTATTGTGTATAATGTTTCCTATTTCTTCTTTATAATGTACATATAGCAAAGTTAACAAAAAATCATCACGAAACTTTGCAAAGAAATCACCCACCTACAGGTTTAGTATATATATAAGCCGCAGCTGGAAAATTTTTTGCAATGGTAATAGCCATAGGTCCCAACCTTAACATATTATGTAAGTTTGACCGCCGTGGCCCAACTCCTTCGACCAGCGAATACAGGGTACCCAAAATAGTCGACCCCCCTCAAAACCGACCCTCGAACAACTCCGGACTGAAATTGAAAATTTTGCTATTTGTCACTGCGGACTTCGCTACATATTGTAACATGTCCACACTCTGCACTATCTAGCCATATATTGGATACCTTGCCATGACCTCTGGGCTGGCAAGCGGCGGGTAATTTTTTGCGAACTTTTTTGCAAAAAAATCACCCACAAGTTTTTGTAAAAGGTGCTGGCTGGCTGCTACAGCAAACCTAACGCAAAATTCGAGCTTCGCTGTTTGTAAATCTTTCGAAATTCGATGAAATAAATTAAAATAAATGTTGTTTCAGTGTTTTTTCGCGTATTTCTTTGTCCCAGAGTACTTTTTGGCCACTTTAGCTGAGCCAAACAGCCGATCCGCCGAAATTAGGTTTTTACCAACAGCACAAACTTGCCAAGTCCAAATGCAATTTTGAGCTGTTCACGTGAAAGAACGCATTAAACTTGCTACATGGATGACTTTTGAGCAACTAAGTACCATTTTTGAGAGTTTGGCAGGGAAACCAAAAATCTTTTCCCGCCCCTTAGTGTATTTCCCATTTTTTAAATTCTGCTAGCAGTTTGCCAAGCGCCGCAGGAAGACGAGACGATATTTTTGGAAAGAGCACATGTTGTTGTCATAGAAACTATTAATTGTTATTATCTAACCACTATAGAAAATTTTTATTGGCCTTCAAAATAAGCAAATTTTGACTTTTTGGGGGGGTCGAAAATGCCAAAATTTCAAAATGTTCAAGTGGTCCAATTTTGTGTGGTAGGTGGAATCAATGGGCCCTGGCAATTTGCATGCAAAATTTGAGCCCGCTAGCTCATCCCAATCGTTGGTTTTTCCCCACCACTTGCGGGCTGTTTCTTCCCGACCTCTATACGAGGAACAGGCGAAAGGGAAGTTTTTGCGGTTGCTTACGATAAATCTTGGTAACTAGGTCCACTGAAGCTGACACTTTTCCACGACGAGAGCTCCAAAATTGCGGGAACTGCCCATTTTGAATTCTTTCGGTATACTTTGGAGATATACGTAGTCAGACCCGGGATAAACAAAACGGTTTTCGACTTAAGCCTCTAACTTTCGCAAATGTTGGCCAATCTGGACGCGGTTTTGCATGTAAGTGCCCGGCACTGCCCTCTATCGATTCAGGTATTAAAATCTTTCCTAGCACCACAGATTCTCAGATTACTAAAAAAATCAGTGATTTTTTTACCCGACAAATGGTAAAAAATGGTTTGTGGTAAAAAAATCACCCCAAAATATTGGCGCTAGAGTAGATTTGATGCTTCCAGGTAAAAGAGCGCATCAAATTTAGTATATTTAGCCAAAAAACAAAGTTATAATGAATTGGTATATAACAATTTTTATCGATTTGAAAAGTTCAAAAATTGTGCAGCATCAAGATCAACCAATCGGGTTTCATAAGCAAAATAGCCATTTTTGAAAAATATTCAAACAAGTAACAAAAATGCTCCGCACAAAAGGTGATAATATGTGTGTTGGGCCTTGTGATGTCTATCCTTTAAATTCCGGTTGAGAAAGGCATAAATCCGACACCGCAACAGTTGCTCAGCTCACTTAGGGCTTTCATTTGATGCAAAATTTTACCACTTTTGAAAAATTTTATTTTTGACCCAAAATCGCCTAAGTCCCCACCCCACCCCACCACAGCACTCTACAGCCACTTTGGGTGTGCAGTTCTATGGCAAAAGTTGCTCAGCTCACTTAGGGCTTTCATTTGATACCAAATTTTGCCACTTTTGAAAAATTTTATTTTTGACACAAAATCGCCTAAGTCCCCACCCCACCCCACCACAGCACTCTACAGCCACTTTGGGTGTGCAGTTCTATGACAAAAGTTGTTCAGCTCACTTAGGGCTTTCATTTGATACCAAATTTGACCACTTTTGAGAAACTTTATTTTCGATCATTTGACCCTCCCACCCGACTGACCCTTCAAACGGCAAAGTAGAACCAGCACAGCAAAATAGGTACGTCGGACGGCAAAACGAATACCGGGAATGAGCTGGGCACACCAGAAAACCCCTATAGCAAAGTTTTGAGAGGCCAGGTAGAGCCTACTATGGACCTCCAGGAAGCGGTTTCCGACTTGACCCTCCCGACGGCAAAGTGGAACCAGCCCAGCAAGGTGGGTGGGTCTGACGGTAAAACTGACTGCGGGAATCGATTCTCCGTGCCAGAAAACCATTGTATGGAAGATTTGACTTTCAAAGTTAAATAGATACACAGCGAGAAATTTCGATTTTTCATTTTTCGAATTTTCGCTATCTTTGACGAGCCACTGTGGTCGCTAGGGAAGTGATAGAGAAACGCAACCTGGACCGTTAGTTAGTTCAATATATGTAATTTCTGAATATAAAAAGAAATCAGCTCCAGGTCGTAACTTTCGACCTGAGCGACGACCACAAAAATGATCACTTTTCGCTATGAGCCGACCTTGCGGCGCCACTGCGGCACTGTAGCGCAGCTGCGGCGCAAAAAAAGTTGTGATTCTTACATTCTTTAGAGGGTACTACTAGACCCCATAGCCCTTTAGGTTGGCCCACCGCTGCAGATCACGTGAAAGCGGCGAACATTATGTACAATACAACCATCAAATAGGAGAAACCGGAAAAAAAACATCGCCGCCATAACCGGTCCGGGGCGCAACTTTTTAACGGTAAGTGATACGGGGCTGAAACTTCACAGACATACTAAACTCGATGTGCTCTACAATTTGCGCATGAAATCTGCGCAGGAAATGTGCAGGATATTGCGCAGCTTCTGCGCAGCTTATTTTACACTCCAGTCTCCAGCCACTTTTCACACATAATAGGGGGTCGCTGCCGCGACCCCTATGAAATGGTCGGTTTTGACTGATTTAAAACGTTTTTAGGCTTAATCGATGCTTTTTAAGCGTTCTAAACGCATTAAAACCTCCATACTGCTTCAGAAAAAATTTTTTGCTGGGTTCGGACCATTTTTTTACCCGAAAAGTGGCAAAATTTTGGGGGTAAAAAATGGTCAGCTGGTGGAGCCCCAATGCAGCAGGGGATATGGTTTCTTGTGTGTTAATACTTGGGGCCAATACAAACCCACACGCAAAGTATTGGAGTCAGGAGTCTCTCCACGCTAGCAAGAGAAGATTGGAAATTCCGATATGACCCTTACCTTTTGGCGGTGGTTTTGGGAGGTCAACTTTGAAAACATGCTAAAAACTTTCTATTTGGCCCAGGGGTCTCATACTTATAGTTTGTGGTCATCTAGGGTGGCGCTATATTGTCACACATTAGTTGGACTCACCGAGCCTACCAGGCTTCCAGGGCGGCCCCGTTTTTTACCCTTAGTTGGGGGTGTTTTTTCCGGGTCTGACTATAACTGTTTTACCATAAAGGACAACTACTTCGAAACGGGTTCCCTTTACTTCGTTTTCATGGGCTCTGGAGAGGGATGCCGTGGGAAGGGGCAAATACAGATTTGCCCCATCGATGTTCCGTCAAATTCAACGCGGCTTTGAGCTAAGGCGCCGGTTCGAGCTTTGCTAACTTCAGCATTACTGTTTCAAGCAAACAACATAGTCTATACAGTATATATATACATATATACACATATATATATATACATATATATACGTATATATATATCAGGCCCGCGCCCAGGATTTTGAAAAGGGGGGGTCCAAGGTAAAACTCAACGGGGGGTCTGGGGGCCCGAGCCCCTCAGAAGTTTGCATTTTTGACCAAAAACAGTACATTGAACGTTTATTCCTTGCGAAAAGTATATAAATTATCGCACCGAAGGCGCGAAAATTTTTTAAACAGCTGTTTTTTCCATAAAAATAGCAAAAATTTTCCATTTTGTCATCCCAAAAGGGGGGGGGGCTAGACCCCTTGACTTCCCCCTGCGTGTGGTCTGATATATATATATATATATATATATATATATATATACAAGAACAAAAAGTGCTCCTTCGTCGCATGTAAAATACATATGAGTCTTCGTAGGCAGGTTGTACATAGGTAAAAACTAGCCTGTACAACTAGAGGGAAAAATGCCCTAGACGGGCATGCAGTGGCCAGAATAGGGAAAAAAGGAAGGGCGGAAAAATGCCATTAGAATTGACAGTCGATGCTGTGAAAATGATAGAAACTAAATTCAGAGCCGAATAGAAGGAATACAGTCGGCGCTAAAAATGATAGAGAACAAGATTCAGAGCCGAATAGGGGAGAAGCAGTCGTCGATGAAAATGAGAGAAACTAGATTCCCCACTAGCTAGAGGAGACGAAGCTGAAAATAGAAGAAACTAGATTCAGCACCGAATAGGGAATGCAGTCGGGTAGCGTGGAACAGGCAACCCCTCTGTCCATCCTACTCGCGTGAACTGTTCTGCACCACCCGAGAACGTGGTATATATATAATGCGTTTCGAAATGAGGCAGGCAACAGCCATATCGTTTGTGTAAGCAAAGTGTGCTTTTGTAGAGTAGAAACTTCGTGGTTGATTGTGGATCATGAACTAACCCAGTTAAGGACATGTGTCATTATGTGAACTATAAAGGTGCTGTAGCTAGGTAGCTTTGTTGTTTAATGCAAAGTTAAAGCCGGATTTCTTCTTCATGAAGTACATAAAACTGCATTGTGTATTACTATTACTAGTTCCAACTCAAAATAATCGTTACGCATTTGGAGCTTTAATAATTTCGCTCTTAACAATAGTCTAAAACAAATGTATCAGTGTTACTGATTGTTAACAATATTGATTTGGAAAAGCCGATGCGACAGAATGTGCCAAAATGAAATCTTAATCCTGTCAATATTAGGACATTAAAACGCGATGACAGTAGATATGCTACAGCTCACGAGGCTCAAGAAAAAAAGTCTAAAAGTAGAGAACCCAGGGAGTTTCTAGATTGCTGTTTAAGACAAAATTGTACGCGAAAGCAGCCGCTCATATCAACATATTATTGTAACTCACGCGAGTAGGTATAAAACCCATTCAGAGTTAATGAGATTACCGTATCGAAGGTAAGATAGAGAAATGAACTGTTGAGCTATATATATATCGCAATTCACGCGAATAGGATGGACGGAGGAATTGCCTGTTCCACGCTACCCGACTACATTCCCTATTCGGCGCTGAATCTAGTTTCTATAATTTTCAGCGCCGACTGCTTTCCCTATTCGGCGCTGAATCTATATAGTTTCTATCATTTTCAGCGCCGACTGCTTTCCCTATTCGGCGCTGAATCTAGTTTTTTTAGCTGTATTTTTTCGGCGCTGAATTTAGTTTCTATAATTTTCAGCGCCGACTGTCGATTATATTGGCATTTTTCCGCCCTTCCTTCTTTCCCTATTCTGGCCACTGCATGCCCGTCTAGGGCATTTTTCCCTCTAGTTTCTTGCATTTTTCCGCTTTAGCGTTTTTCTTAGCAGGATTAATTAATAAATAATATAAAATGAATAAACTGCCGTAAACAATATTTGAAAAACCCGATAGTATAGGGCATTTTTGTTTTTAAACACGTTTAGGGCATTTTTGTCATTTCTACGGAGCTGCATTAAATGTTTATATTGGTTTGTGTGTGTACCAGAGGGTTTATCTGAAAAGAGAACCGAGGTGGGGTATGAAAAATGTGGAAACCGCTATTGTTTGAAAGAACGCAAAGGTTTAGCGCTGCGTAGAATTGGGGAAATTTGAAATACGCAATTGTTTCTGCATCATAAAACGTTTATCAGAAAACGTTTCCAAAGAGTATAGGTTGGAGGGGTGCCGAACGCCCACCAGGGGGGGGGTCGCGCTGGGTGGGTTTGGGGAAATTTGGAATACGCAATCGTTTCTGCATCATAAAACGCATATCAGATCAGATCAACGCATATCAGAAAGTATTTTGGAACACTGGTTAGAGGGAGGCCGAACGCCCATCAGGGGGGGGGCGGGCGTCGTCCTGCGTGGGGTTGGGGATATTTGAAAAACGCAATTGTTTACGTACGTACGTGTATATACGTCAGTGACTTTTACAAAGGTTTGCCTGAAGACATGACGACGAGGTGCCGAACGCCCACCGGGGGGGGGGAGCGCCGCGCTGCGTGGGGTTGGAGAAATTTGGAAAACGCAACTGTTTCTGCATCATAAAACGTTTGCAGAGTATTTTTTAACACAGCGTGGAGGGGGGCATCGCCCTGCGTGGGCTTGGGGAAATTTAAAATACGCAATTGTTTCTGCATTATAAAACGTTTATCAGAAAACGTTTCCAAAGAGTATTTTGGAACACAGGTTGGAGGGGGGCCGAACGCCCATCGGGGGGGAGGGGTCGTCGCGAAGCGTGGGTTTGGGGAAATTTGAAAAACGCAGTTGTTTCTGCATCATAAAACGTTTGCAGAGCATTTTGTAACACAGCGTGGAGGGGGGCCGAACGCCCACGGGGGGGGGGGAGCGTCGCCCTGGGTGGGGTTGGGGATATTTGAAAAATGCCATTGCTAACGTAGGTACGTGTACATCAGTGACTTTAACAAAGGTTTGCCTGAAGACATGACGACGAGGTGCCGAACGCCCACCGGGGGGGGGGGGGGGGCGACGCGCAGCGGGGGGTTGGAGAAATTTGAAAAACGCAATTGTTTCTGCATCATAAAACGTTTGCAGAGTATTTTGTAACACAGCGTGGAGGGGGGCCGAACGCCCACCGGGTGGGGGGAGGGGGCGTCGCCCTGCGTGGGGTTGGGGATATTTGAAAAACACAATTGTTTACGTACGTACGTGTACATCAGTGACTTTTACAAAGGTTGCAGGAAAACATGATGACGGGGGGGCGAATGCCCATTGGGGAGGGGGGTATCGCGCTGCGTGGTTTTGGGGAAATCCGGGCGCCACAGGCCGCTGGGTCCACTTTGGATGGGTCTTCCAATGATAAAAAATGTTCGTCTCACCAAGGGCTTTCATTTGATACCAAAGTTGGAAATTTTTAAAAAAACCGATTTTTGACCAGTCCGGACCCTGGTCAGGGCGCCACAGGCCGCTGGGTCCACTTTGGTAAGGTCCTCCAATGACAAAAAATGTTCGCCTCACCAAGGGCTTTCATTTGATACCAAACTTGGCCACTTTTGGAAAAATCGGTTTTTGGCCATTTTGGACCGGTCCGGACCCTGGTCAGGGCGCCACAGGCCGGTGGGTCCACTTTGAAGGGGTCCTCCAATGACAAAAAATGTTCGCCTCACCAAGGGCTTTCATTTGATACCAAACTTGGCCACTTTTGGAAAAATCGATTTTTGGCCATTTTGGGCCCGGTCCCCGGTCCGGACCCCTGGCCAGGGCGCCACAGGGGTCCGGGCGAAACCTACTATAGTCTATGCTGTAGTGCCCCCGCACCCCACCCCAAATCCCAAATAAGAAAGACCTGCTCACTGTGGATCTTTCTGTATAAGAGGCTAAAGTTGGAGTTGCGACACGGTTGGGCCCAGCACCATCAGGGTGCCCCCCAGCCACATGGATAGGTCCTACAGCGAAACTAATGGGCCTTTTAGATTCACCGTATAGGGGTTCCTATTCGAATACAAAACCTCAGCCCAGCAGCTCTTATGTGTAGGGCTCCACAGTCCATAGGCCCAGACCCCCCCCTTTTACACACTAACTTTCGACCCCTGGCCAGCAAGCCACAGGAGCCAGATCCGAAATTCATATGCTTTGCCCCCATTAGGCCCATGGGGTGATACTCCACAGCCAACCCCAGCCCCATTGTCCCAGCCGAACAAAAGTTTACTTGAACAGAAGGATTGACCATTTTGGAAAAAAACTATCTCCGAAAAAATCGAAATCCTGCTATGTACACAGACCTATGGAGAGGTCATAACTACTCCATACTCATTTCCCCAGAAATGGGGAAAAAGTTGTTCAAAAAACCCCATATGGTATAGGAAATCTAAGAGCTCCGACCTCTAGGGTGGGGGCGAAAAAAAGTGAGAGAAAGTGCACTGAAAAATTCAATCTGTCATATCTCATGTACAATATGAAGGCTCTACCTCCACTCCTCCGCCGGCACCAGGGAAAACTATGTTCCAAGAGGCCGCAATACGCCTTTTTTCCCTATTCTAGGTAGTGCGCTGACGCGCACTACCTGATACATATGAGTTCCGTAGGGAGGTTGTAAATTAAGGAAAACAAGTTGCAACCGCTTAACATATGAGCCTGTCCTACAACGAGGCTCATATTGGCGTATGTCATAATACGAATAATTTGCAGATATATTTTACTTTTATATAAATACATACTGCATAAAGCTTTTCATTACAAATTATCCTGCACGTAGCTTGTTGATCAGTCATTATAGTGTGCATATGCTCAATACGGTACGCCATGAGGCGCTCTGACTAGCCGTGTGTATGTGAAAGTGTTTCGAGAATGCATTAGGTGTACCGAGTACCACAGCGTATCGCGAAATATTAGGTGTGCCATAGTGTTTCAGGAAACATCAGGATGCATGTACAGTTCAGCTTGAGCAGTCGTAGTTCCTTCAGTCCATTTCTTCTGGGCCACAACGTCTATTCATTTTTCCGTAATGTGGATGAAGCTGAGGTTCTGTAGCCGTGTAGCGGAATGGTTAAGGCGTTGGACTTCGGATCGAAAGGTCGTTATTCGATTCCCACCTTAGCCGTAATGAAGTTGCACTGTTTCCTTGAGCAAGAAACTTAGGCTACAGCTCCGCCGGTCGGATGAGGCGTTAAATTGGTGGGCCCGTGTGCTGTCTTGTTGGGGGCAGTGCACGCTAAAAAACCCTTATTCCACTTATCGTCAAGAGTAGGGCGCGGAGTCCCGGTGGAAAGGCACCCCCACCCCTGGGATCAACCAGTACCCTTGCAACGTGACCAACCTACCCCCTGCGAAGGGGTGCTGGGTGCAACTGAGTCAAGTACTCTAATTGGTCTCATTTCCCGTGGCTTGCTTCCTGATCCCCCTTATCTGCGCTAGAGACATGGAGCGCCGAAAGGCGCTGTGCTCCTCTGCCACGCGCATGAGCAGTTTATGGAGGTAGACAGCCCGGAGCCGAAAGGCCACGATGGGTCCCCTCCAGCCTCCCACTGTGTGGAGTGCATCCAGGCAACATAGCGAGAGTCATACTAGATATGGCTGATGAGGTGAAGCAAGGGTTCTATACCCCGAGTATAGGAGTAGATCCTGATCGGCCACCTAATTCGACGACGACGACGACGAAGCTGAGGTTCTTTAATGAGGCTTTAATGTGGAATGCACTGTGACGCCAATATGAGCCTCGTTGTAGGACAGGCTCATATGTTAAGCGGTTGCAACTTGTTTTCCTTAATTTACAACCTCCCTACGGAACTCATATGTATTTTACAGGCTAGTTTTTACCTATGTACAACCTGCCTACGAAGACTCATATGTATTTTACATGCGACGAAGGAGCACTTTTTGTTCTTGTTTTCTATTATTTCATATATGTATGCTCCTCTATAGCCACTTTGTGCATGCAGTTCAATGACAAAAGTTGCTCAGCTCGCTGAGGGCTTTCATTTGGTACCAAATTTGACCACTTTTGGAAAATTTCATTTTTGACCGAAAATCGCCTTAGTCCCCACCCCACCCCACCACAGCACTCTATAGCCACTTTGAGCATGCAGTTCTATGACAAAAGTTGCTCAGCTCTCTGAGGGCTTTCATTTGATACCAAATTTGACCACTTTTGGAAAATTTCATTTTTGACCGAAAATAGCCTAAGTCCCCACCCCACCCCACCACAGCACTCTATAGCCACTTTGAGCATGCAGTTCTATGACAAAAGTTGCTCAGCTCGCTGAGGGCTTTCATTTGATACCAAATTTGACCACTTTTGGAAAATTTCATTTTTGACCGAAAATCGCCTAAGTCCCCACCCCACCACAGCACTCTATAGCCACTTTGAGCATGCAGTTCTATGACAAAAGTTGCTCAGCTCTCTGAGGGCTTTCATTTGATACCAAATTTGACCACTTTTGGAAAATTTCATTTTTGACCGAAAATCGCCTAAGTCCCCACCCCACCCCACCACAGCACTCTATAGCCACTTTGAGCATGCAGTTCTATGACAAAAGTTGCTCAGCTCGCTGAGGGCTTTCATTTGATACCAAATTTGACCACTTTTGGAAAATTTCATTTTTGACCGAAAATCGCCTAAGTCCCCACCCACCACAGCACTCTACAGCCACTTTGAGCATGCAGTTCTATGACAAAAGTTGCTCAGCTCGCTGAGGGCTTTCATTTGATACCAAATTTGACCACTTTTGGAAAATTTCATTTTTGACCGAAAATCGCCTAAGTCCCCACCCCACCACAGCACTCTATAGCCACTTTGAGCATGCAGTTCTATGACAAAAGTTGCTCAGCTCTCTGAGGGCTTTCATTTGATACCAAATTTGACCACTTTTGGAAAATTTCATTTTTGACCCCATGACCTCCCACCAACCTGACCCTCCAGATGGCAAAGTGGAACCAGCACAGCAAGATGGGTGGGTCAGACGGCAAAACGGATGCGAGGAATGAGCTGGGCGCACCAGAAAACCCCTATAGACAATGTTTTAAGAGGCTATGTACAGTCCTATATGGTGTTCCCGGAAGTCGGTACCGACCGGACCCTCCAGACGGCAAAGTGGAACCAGCCCAGCAAGATGGGTGGGTCAGACGGCAAAACGGACAACGGTAATGAGCTGGGCACACAAGAAAATCCCTATAGACAAAGTTTGGAGAGGCAAAGTAAAGCCTACTATCTAGGTTTTTTTTGGTCAAAAATAGCGTCGTTTGCAGAAATGAACAATAGTTTTGACGACGCCAAAATAAAAATGACGACAGACTGACCAAGCCAAAATGTGGAAGTGGCACTCAAATTTAACAAGAATGCAAAGTTTCTATTACGTTTTAACACTAACAGTGATTTTTCAAAAAATTCTCAAATTTTGGGGGCTGCCGCCCCCAAACCCCCGCTCTATATATAGATATATTGTCTTAGTGATATTAAGCTTTGACGATGTTTGAACAGTCAATCAGTATATATATCTATTATATATATACAAAGCCACAAGCAACGAGTCTTTATGCTACATACTTCAATTGCATTTTTTGATGCAAGTTTCTCATACCAATTTCGCTGAATATTTTCTTTAAAAAATTTCTCTTCGGATTATCTCAGCTAGAATGGAATGAGAGCTTATATATACGTATGTGCCAGGATAGGATGTTTAAGAACGTTTATTGCATAAATGTTATAACTACTAGGGATGGATCTGGAGGGCAGCTCTGTCGTTGCGATTTGAAGGTAAGTAAAAGCAAACATTAAAAACAGAAAAAAGGTATGTCAACAAAATTTCCTGAGCGCGTATCTAATACGTAGCCAACGTTTTTACCAGATTTTTGCATAGAAAAAGCTTAAAATGTCGTGCGAGTTTAGCAAAAATTCTTATTTTTCCCTTCAAAAAGGGTAAACTTTTAAAAAATTTCTTGTTTGTGCAAAATGAAAAGAATTAAAAATTTAAAGGACGATTTCATCTAAAAAGCAAAAAATTTCTTCAACTTCAGGGGGGCTTCGCCACCCAGACCCCCCATATTGTGTCGAGTTGTTCCCGTCATTGTTAATGCTCAAAGACATGACACATATAATACATAGACATCAGATATCGTACGAGTACGTAAGTTAGAATATATTCGCAGGACAATGCGAAATATGAAGCAACACACGCCAACAAGGTAAAAATTCAACCAAAATTACGAATATAGCCTAAAATCATAACAAAACTGCATTTCTGCAAAACTTTATTTTTGACGTTGGACAAATAAAAATGACGCTCAGAAAATAAAAATGACGAAAATTTGATGAAATCCGATTTTGAAAAAAAAACGCTGCCTACTATGGACCTCCAGGAAGCGGTTACCGAACTGACCCCTCAGACGGCCAAGTGGAACCAGCCCAGCAACTTGGGCTAATCGGGCAGCAAAACTGATAGCGGGAATCGATTCTCCGTCCCAAAAAACCTTTGTATGCAAAATTTGAGCCACCCATGTAGCAAAATAAGCGAAAAATTTAAGTTCAAAGTTCGACCCAAAATTCACCAAATTTTGCCGGCCAGTACCGAAAAACTACGCACAGAGACGGAAAATCATATAGCATTTGAACGACCCCGATATGTGTACTGTTTAACCATATAGTCAGTATTACCCCATATATAGCCCAATCTGACTTATTAAGGCGCCTTTGAAGCATACTTTTTGGCCATTTTAGCGTTTTGGCCGACTTTGGCCCCCAGCCAAAAATTTTTTCCGGCTCTGGGAGGCATAAAAACTAGCTTATTTTCTTATTTTTTATTTGTACTACAAGAATATATATGGGTTTCATAGGCAAAAATTTTTCTATCTGTAGTTATTCAAGCTACAAAACACCCTTATGAGACATCAAAAGCGAGAAACCGGAAAAAAAGAAAAAACACAATTTTCGTAAGCGCTTTTTGGCATAACTTTTTAACGGAAAGTGGTACGGGGATGAAACTTCAGGAACATACTAAACTCGACACGTACAATTTTTTGCGCACATAATCTGCGCAGGATCTGCGCAGGAATCTGCGCAGCTTCTGCGCAGCCTTGTTTTACACGGTCATTCGACCATTTTCACTCATATTATAGGGGTCGCTACCGCGACCCCTATGATATTTATATATAAATTAAAATAAAATGTGCCATACATACCCAAAGTAAGATGATAGACGAGATAGATAGATGGATGGGCAGATAGGAAGAATCGAAATATGGATAGACAGAAAGAGATAAATAGGTAGTTAGTACGTATATATATATGCAACACGAATATATACCGTTTGATTCTGCTACCTCAATTGTCTACGAACTGTAGCTTTGATCAAGACACAAAGCTAAGAGTTTGTTTTAAGCTGAGTGGCAGCGAAAGTGCGATGTATATATATATATATATATATATATATATATATATATATCGATTATCCTGAGCAGATTATCTGATCCTCCCGTTTGATCCAGTGTTAGCCTTTGGTAGATATTTTCAATTCTGAAACAGTAAATCTAATTTTATAACATGTATATACGTACGATACGGTTCGTGCTGAAGTCCTTCTTCTGGCTAAGTGATATTTCAAGAAAATTAGCTAACTTTTCCGCCTGTGCGATGTTTATATGTATACATTGTACAAGTAGGAAAAATGCTCCTTGCAGTCGCATGAAAAAGTTAGTATGAGCTATGATGGTCAACACTTAAATGTGTCAAGGCCAAGATTTAAAATGTTTAATATGAGCCAACATCTAAATAAGTAGAGGACAAGATGTAAACGGCTAATATGAGCCGCTACGTTTCACTTGGGCTCATATTGATGCTCATTTAGCTTTTGCTTACTTTGAATCCAACACTGAAACGGCTTGCATGAATAACGACGCATATAAACATTAATTTTGCAAAGCTGTACGTAAATGTTTTCTTCTCCACCGCTACATCCAGTACACATTTAAGGCCATCGTATAAGTCAACAAAACGAAACCGAAGTCCAATCTAATGAAGAAACGAAATGTGGAACTTATGTTGTGAAATCTTGAGAAATCACCTTTGAAGTTATTATCGCAATCATCACATTAATTCAATATTCCCAAGCCAATCAAATCGTTTATAAACACTGATGCTTATATGCCAACCGTAAACTGTATATATATAGTCAATCGGGAAAAAAGCCATTTTTTCAAACTTTTGGACGTGTAGAACTCATTTTTTGGAATTATGGGAAAATTCTTGTAGTTTGAAGAATGGCAACCCCTACGGATTATTTTCATGTATTAATGACTTCTCTGAACCGTAGCAATAGAGAGCACTATGTGATTTATTTCCTGGGGAAAAAAAGCCAAAATCCGGAAAAAAGCCACTCATCGGGAAAAAAAGCCACTTTGGTCGAAGCATATCCTGAAGGGGTAGACCAATTCTGAGTGTTCCAACGTGTTCAGCGTCGCTTATTTACCCTAGATTTGTTGTTTACCGAGGCAAATTGCCATCGTAAAGCATTAAATAGAACTTTTTAGTTTGCAGCATAAACTGGCTAGGTTTCATCAAATATAACGTAAACATATAAATTTTTTAAAAACTTGCTAAAACGAAGGCTAACCACAAAATAGTGTTTTCCAATGAATTCGTAATGCTCTTTTTGGCCAAATGTGCCAGTTTCAGGATGAAATGTGGAGTGTAGCGGTCAAAACGACTGACGTGACATATTCGTCCAAAAGTTGCGCAATTTCAGGGACTCTTTTGTATGCAAGATTTGAGGCTTCCAGGGGCCCGTTGCATAAAACTTATTACTAATAAATTATTAGTGATTAGTTGATTAGTGTAGCAGTAAAAATGACAAAAACTAGTGATAGAATCAACAGATTTTGTTGTCTTAGGTATTGTTTTGAAGGAAATGATTTGACTAATCTAAAATTTGCTAAGAATTTCAGAAATGTCTGCCTACTCAATCATTTTAATCAGAAATATCAACAAAATTGTGAATTTTTAGGATTTTTCTGATGGCTTACCCCAGACATTAATTGCATACGAATTTTGACTGCATAGTTTGTTAGAGCATTTCAGAAGCTATAAAACGACATATAAAATATCTCTGTTGCTCGTTCCTAACTTTAGTTATTATCAGTAAAACTGCTACACTAATCAACTAATCACTAATAATTTATTAGTAATAAGTTTTATGCAACGGCAGGGTTGGGCGAGACCGAGATTTCACCGAGACCGAGACCGAGACTGGCCAAGTCTCGGCTTTTGGGCGAGACCGAGACCGAGACTGGCAATTTCAAGCTTAAATTTAATTTCTTCCAGTTTTTGAGGCTAAGGAACAGTATTAGTGGCTTTAACACATGAACATACGGTTTCCGCACCTCGCCAGTTAATTTTCATTACATTAATTTAAAATTTTCGCTGAAATTTGATGTTTTCAAAAAATTTTTGGTCTCGGTCCGAGACCGAGACTTTTGGGTGAGCGAGACCGAGACCGACACCGAGACTGGCCAAGTCTCGGCTTTTGGGCGAGACCGAGACCGAGACTCCCAACCCTTCGCAACGGGCCCCAGGTCGCAAAATAAGCGAAAAAACTAAGTTCAAAGTTGGACCCAAAATTCACCAACTTTGGCAGGCCAGTACCCAAAAATTACGCTCAGGGCCGGAAAATCATATAGCAATTGAACGACCCTGATATGTGTCCTATTCAGCCATATAGGCAGTATTGCCCCATATATAGCGCAGTCTGACTTAGGTATTACGGCGCCTTTGAAGCATACTTTTTGGCCATTTTAGCGTTTTGGCCGACTTTGGCCCCCAGCAAAAAATTTTTTCCGGCCCTGGGAGGCATAAAAACTAGCTTATTTTCTTATTTTTGATTTGTACTACAAGAATATATATGGGTTTCATAGGCAAAAATTTTTTGGCATCTGTAGTTATTCAAGCCACAAAACCCAGACATCAAAAGCGAGAAACCGGAAAAAAACATCACTCTCGTAAGCGATTTTTGGCATAACTTTTTAACGGAAAGTGGTACGGGGATGAAACTTCAGGACCATACTAAACCCGACACGTACAATTTTTGACCACCTTCGTATGCAAAATATCAGCCTTCCAGCTATCTCTAGTAGCTTGAACCAGGAACTGGTTCAACTTTGAACCAGATGAACCAGGTGAACCAGGCGAGATACGGTGTCGGCATTACGCTGATCGTGTTCAGCGACCCCGATTTGCTATATATGGGCAGCACCTAAAGGCCGAAAATAGCCGTTTTTGGGGACTTTTCCCAACTTTGACCCTGGGCGAGGAACCACGGGCGCCCCTGAGGATCACATCCATCGGTTTCGGCAGTATGCTCATCGTGTTCAACGACCCCGATTTACTATATATGGGTACCACCCCAAGGCCGAAAAACGCTGTTTTTGCCCGTTTTCAGACTATTTTAAAATTTTCGGACTTGGAAATTTTTCAGCTTGAAGGTGTCCAAAAACGCTATTTTTTCCATTTTTGACCATCTGTAAAAATCGAACCAGATCGAAATCCGGAAAAAAATAAACTTGCTAAGTACCATTGCCTAGATATTCAAAATCAAATCTAATTAGATTTTGAAGCTTAGGCTTCGTTTGAATTAGGCTTTGAATAAGGCTTCGCCGGAGATTTTTAGTCGATTTTTGCCTATTTAAGCGCTATTTTTGCACCAAAAATGAACTTTTTTGGCGATTACTATAAAAATAGCGCTATTTTTAACATGTTTTTAGAAAAATTTTGAAAAATCCCCCCCAAGAATGACTCGCCCCCCGAGGGGCCCCCCCCGCTCCCAAAGAGCCCCCCCAAGAAAAATTCCCTAGAATAAGCCCAGATCTATATACAGTAGACTTCAAATATAAGTTAACCTGTAAAGAAGTTCCTAAGAAAATAATTTCTTAAGCACTTCTTTAAAGACGCAAATTGTCCTATGGGCAGGTGGTGAAATTTCTTAAGAGCTCTTAAGCAGTGCTTAAGAACGATTTCTGCGGTTAACTTATATCTGAAACCTACTGTATATACAATATATATAAACTGATTTTTTTAGGACGGGGGGGCGTGCCCCCACAATGTGACCTCCCCCGCGAAATCACCCCTTCCCTGGACTCCGTTCCCCCCCCCGGGATGTGTTGGTGGCCCTGCCTTTTGGCAAAACAAGGGCTATTTGAAAATAATTTGTCGTCTTCGCCAGAATTGTGTATATATTAAAAATAGCTATTATTAGCTTAAATTCTAATCCTTGGCATATATATATACATCCAATCAACAAGAAGGACGACTGGCCGCAACTGTACGTATACGCAAGAAGATAACTGTAATACGAAACAAGAAATCAACAAACGCGTATATATATATATATATACCTGCGGTAGCAATGCTAGCAGCCATGACAACTGAGCATGAAGTACGTATGGATTAGTACCGAAGCGGACTGCACCAAAATTATAAAAATCTTTAAGGTGGTGGTTTCCTTTTGTGTAAATTTGACCCTAGAGACCTCAATTCCTTATAAAAGCAGATGAAACTTTCCAAACATGCTATTTTGGTGCTCGTTAACATTCTCGGACCAGTCCCACATTTTTAAGTAAAAAAATGAGAAATTTTCGGTTTTTGGCATTGTACTCTCAGTAGGTAGTCGATACATCAAATTGGTTGTTATGGATCGAAAGAGGGTACAAAAACGAACATTTTTGCTTTTACAACCTTTGAGCTATCTCTAGTGGTTAAGTCAGTATAAGCCAAAAACGCTTTTTGGGGTCAAAAAACGGCAGTTTTCGAAAAAATCAGTTTTTTCAAAATTACAGCTAAGCCATACGAACAATTTTCGGTTATTTATGCTCAATCGATAAGCTGCCTAATTGCCCATTTTATCAGTGCCTATTAGCTGGGCTTCGTTGCTTTAAGCTAGAGATTTGGCCGAAAAACCATTTTGGCAAAAACTGCGATTATTTTGTTTTAAACATCGATTTCTCAAAAACAACTCAACAGATTCCGGAGATTTTCGCCAGAATGAAAATTCGCACTATTGCGGAGGGACGTTTTTCTTGGTTTGAGCTAAAACGTCTCCAGTTGCAAGAAAACTGAATACAAAGTTACGAAATTTCGCGTCACCGCACATTTGCCGGATTTTCTGGAGTATTAAAGCTTGTTGAGCCAAATCCAAAAAAATGTCCCTCGGCGCATATGTCCTTCATATCATGACACAAGAAAAAATTTTGGCCGATTCTACAGTTTTGAGAAATCCATGTTCAAAAATTTTTTGTCTATATTTAGCCTGTCAGAAGTCAACATGTCAGAAAAGTCTTGCTAGTTTTTTGCTAATTTTGCTGGTTTCGTACGCTCATGTGAATGTACAGATTATAAGCTTTAAAACGATGTATAAAGCTCTTTCCAACTCCCAAAACTGCGAAAGTTATGGCGTTTCAAAAAATAACGACAAGTGCACTGCACAAAAGGATACCACCACCTTAAACAAGTCCTCCCTCATGATGTCAGACAGAGGAGTACTAAACTCGAAAACCGGCGAAAAAACTCTTACAAATCCCGGAACCGCGCAGTGGTGCCAGGTCTCTTCCATAGGTGTAACGGAGATTTGGGGTGGGGGGGCTCCCCCCCAACATTTTCTGGGGGGGCCCCCTCTGGAGACCCCCCCAACCCCCCCCAGGACCCCCCCCAACCCTCCCCCAAAAAAAATTTTCAATTTTTATGTCAAAAATCGCATTTTCAGTTGTTTGTAATACTAATAAACATAGAATCATGAAGTAATTTTTACATTAGACAGTGGTTTTAAACTGTAAAACTTGATTGTCCAGGTGTTTCTAAGTTCAAAAGAAGGCTAATATTCAGTCAAAAAGTCCATAAAACTATTAAAAACTTGTATTTCTCGCAATAACAAGTACATTAAGCCAAAACTTTGGGACTTTTTGAAAATTTTTGCAAAATTTACCCTAAAAATACCCTATTTTTGGCAAATTTTCGCGCCTTCGGCGCGACTACCCCCCCCCCAGTTGGGGGGGGGGGGGACGCCCCCCCCCCCCCAAAATTTCGGGGGGGGGGGTTGAAAAATGCTTGGGGGGGCTACCCCCCCCCAACCCCCCCACCTTACACCTATGGTCTCTTCCCTGACATTTCTAAAACATAAACCCGCGAACCGCAAAAGTTTTGTGCCCCTCCCCCCCCCCCGGTTGGGGGGGGGGGGACGACCCCCACAAAACGTTTTGGGGGAGGGTTGAAAAAAGGCTGGGGGGCTACCCCCCCCCCCCCACCTTACACCTATGATTGGAACCCTAACCAAAATTGTAACAAAAACAACCGTCCCCAACATTTTTAGCAAAAACACCCCGCCAAACTATTTGGTTCGTGTACAAGAAATAAACCGACCCCCCCCCAAACAATTTGGCCAAACATATCTTGGGGGGCCTGGTGTACAAGAAATAAACCTAGACAGTCGCCCCCCCAAGAGTCAAAATTTGGACAAAAATATCGATAGCAGGAAGTGACTGACCCCCCCCCAAACAATTTGAACAAAAATATCGAGGGGGAGGTGGTGTACAAGAAAAAAACCGACCCCCCGAACAATTTCCCCAAACAATTTGAACAAAAATATCGAGGGGGAGGTGGTGTACAAGAAAAAAACCGACCCCCCAAACAATTTCACAAAAATATCGAGGGGGAGTGGTGCCAGGTTTCTTCCCTGACATTTCTAAAACATAAACACGCGAACAGCAATAGTTTTGTGCCCATTTCCCCCCCCCCCCCCCCGTTGGGGGGTGGAAGGACGACCCCCACCCCTCCCCCACCTTACACCTATGATTGGAACCCTAACCAAAATTGTAACAAAAACAAAGGGGGTAGCTAGTAGTTAGCTTATTATTTAGCTACTATTCGGCTTCTCCGACTTCTTCTTGTACAACTCTTAACCTGCCTATCCGACTCCGATCCGACTCTCTCGTCCGACAATTAACTAATTCTCTATTCCGTCTCCAACTTTCACTTGTACAATTAAAAACCTGCCTATCCGACTCCGATCCTAGTGTAGTGCCGTCTTGTCCGACACTTGCGTATTTCTTCTCTTTTTCTATGTACACTTCTAAACCTGTGCCTATCCGACTCCGACTTGAACGCCTTATCTGACTTAGACTTGTACAATTGTTATGCTGTATTTTTCAGACTATTTTTTCATAGTTTTAGACTTCGATGCCATTTCCATACCTATTTACCGTTTTCCAACTTCCCCATAGGACATCCCACTATCTTGTATAGACCCCATCACTTTATTTCCGAGTTGCACGCATGAATTAGGACCCCAGCAGAGGCTCTGGAGGTGTGAATGGAAACATGAATGGGCGTAACCTCACACATAGTTACGCATTGTTGTAAGGTCACCCAAGGCCAATATTACAAAATTAAAATGTAACCATTCAAAACTTCTTTTACTTATAACTTTCGCAATATTGGGAGTTGGGCGACCGGGTTTGGAGTTTTAGAATCAGCAGAGAATTGCCTTTCAGATAAAACCAACTTATATTTTGACCAAAAATTACACAATTTGACTAATTATTGCCTAATTAATGCGGATTATACCTAATTAGTACCTATGAACACTACTTAACACTATTTCATGCCCCTGATGGGTGAATTGTGGCCTTATTTTGACCCATCTTCCAATATTCACACTTATTAGCTGCGTAAAACGTTTTAAACTCGTGGTTTCTTGTTAAATTGCTGGTTATTAAACAACTTCTTTCTTTGAACTTATCTTCCTTGATGATTTTCAGATATTTTAGACAGTTTCTGAGTGATCTTCTTGACCATGTGAGGCCTTATTCGTGGCCTGGGAAGAGTAACGACTCCTCCATTATACGGAAAACTGTATTAGGGCCTATTGCTGGCCCGGGAAGGGTAACGACCCCTCCGTTATTGGCTGATAACCTACCTAAGTTTCCTTAAACTACGTTCCACTGAGATTCTATTCCATTTTCGTGTCGTTTGCGTGCGCGTAGTACTATTTTTCTGGCTTATTCTTCCTATTTACACTGGAACCTATGTCCCTAATGATGAGTTTCTGGGGGGTTTCACACTGACTGGCAACTCTGGTAACTGCAGAACAGTTACTTTATACAATGCTTGGACGTTTCACGGTTCACATCAAGATTTCACAAGCACACCACTCATAACCAATACATTATAAACTCAGATCAATTCCATCAAAAACCATGACCTACTACAGATTGAGCTTTTCCCGGTGCCTTTTAGGCCTTATTTTGCCTTTTCCATTACAAATTATAGAAAACTTAGGTTACGAACCAACTTTTTATTTTCCTTTTCCGAGATTTCTTTGGGGGAAGAAGTTATACAAAATAGAAGTCCGACGAAGATTAAGGAAATAAATAAACTACACTCTCGTGGTGATTCATGAACTTTCCAGTTATACACGTGAAAAAACATCGAAATTCCTACATTAGTAATGCTTGCGACCTCTACCTTACTTGGTGCAAACACTTGCGGCTCATCAGTGTGTGACAGAGCTAGGCTTATACCTAGGCTATTAAAACTAAGAGCGGGATAAGTTTCTATGACAATGAACTTTGGCTGGAGCGGGAGGTTCGGTTCTTCGGTAAAGGATCCCCCTTTAGTAACTTTTTTAAATGTCCCTTCACTGTTGAGGGCATTGAGTATAACTGTACAGAACAGTACTACCAGTATTCGAAGGCTATGTTCTTTGGTCGAACCGATATAGCCAAGAAAATTTTGGAGGCTTCTTCCCCGGCTACCCAGAAACGTTGGGGTCGGAGTTTTGAGGAATATAGCAGTGCTACCTGGCGACAGGTAGCCCGGTACTATATGTATCGCGCTCTTTATGCAAAATTTTCTCAAAACCCCGACTGCCTTCGTCACTTAATGGAAACGGGGACACGCGTCCTCTTGGAATTCAGTCCCCATGACTCCTACTGGGGCACCGGGACTGCGGCTCCCTTCAACCAAGGCTGGAGCGGAACCAACCATATGGGGCTGCTGCTAATGCTGATCCGCAGTCACCTATCTTAACTGTGACATTTTAGTCAGTTCAATCGTGTATACACTGTATATACCTATACGTACTGTATCCAGTTAAAAAAATATATAACCAAAAAAAAAACAAAAAGAATCTGTTTTACATGTTTGGTAGCTTATTGTATCTTTTAAACTTCTTTTATGTAGCTCTGTACTTATACAACAACCTTGTTTTATATTTCATTTTGTATTCAGTATCTTAACTTGTTATATAGAACTGATAATACTATTAGCGATTATGGAAGCATATAGCTGTACCTAAATCGAACATGTTAATTAAGCGCATATTGATCAGCGACGGCCATGTTCTAAGGGTTGTAATTCTTCCTAATTATTCATGCCTAAAGATGTTAGTTAGACGTACTTTATGTGTATACATAATATAACAGTTCAATGTTCCGTTTTCGGCTGATTCGGTGTAGTGATGTTACGCTGAATGCTAATGGGATGTTTTGTCTCCTGTACTATTATGCTATTTAATTTATTTTATTTATGTGATTTGTGCACTATAAATAAAGACGAACTGTAAAATTTCACTGCTGTATGCAACCCTACGCCTTTTGGAATCTAAAATGTATAGAAGTCTATATGTAGATGTTGATTGATTTGGGGCCTAGACTTTTTAGTGTAAAAAGGTTTACCGTTGAAAGATTGGCTAATAGACTAAACAGATGGTGATTGCATGCATCACAGTGTGGCTGGTTAAATGAAACTTTAGTACTGGTATAACAATCAAACTTTATCTTGAACGGAACGAAAAGTTGTGAACGATATTAGAGTAGCTGCAACTAGGAAGGAGAGAAACAATGTGAGAAAAGAAAAGAAGGAATGCTGCTGAGAAAAAGGATAGTGGAAGAGAGAAAATAGAGGCGTAGGCTAACTCCTTGAAATCTAACATAAATGGCATACACGTGCCAGACTGGGATGCAGATGGAAAATTAACATCATAGAGTGGTGTACCTTAAATCTAACGACATACGAATGATTAACTATATTTTAAAAAGGGCTTAGCTACGCTTTAGCGGAAGGGCGAAAAATTAGCAATTTTCGTCTCTCAAATCTCTGTAAAATTCGAAATCATAGTAAAGAGCCAAGTCATAGTTACATATTGAAACCTAAAGCTTGTGCTCGCAAATCTGGAAAAGAAGGAAAAATGCATAGAAACTGATAATTTCAACATATTTTCTATAACATTTTCCTTTTTTTAAGGAAATGGCTACCAGTAGACCGCTGACGCCGTGGTCCCAGTACAAAGTCTATGCAAAGAATTCTCTCCAGGAGGATGACAATAACACGGACACTAGCAGCGTGATTACTTATAGTTCGATTAAAACAATTGATACATCCGATATACCTCAGTATGAATTTGTAGGGCTAAATTCTAGAGGAAATGTATTTGAACGTGTTGACAGGGAAATGGAAATTGAGAGAAGGCAGGAACTACGACAGCACATCCGCAGTAGGTGGCATTATAGACCCCCTTCACCTCCCCTCTATCATCCAACACCCCCCATACGGGAAGGAATTTTGGGAGTTACTGAAGCAACATTTGAACCAGAGTATGTTTACAACAGAGTTACTGAGCGGTATCAACGCTTCGAGCAGCCGATACCGTCAACAATGAAGTTGCAGTTTCGCTATTTAACGGGAGGATCCGCGTTTAGGGCCTATAATCGAACCCACCATCCGGCAAGAGAATTGTACGCAGTCACGCCCCCCTGGCCTGAGTCACATCGGCCACGAGCGCGTCTGCCTTTACCAGATTTAGTTCCACGAACCGATTTGGCCTACGCTGTGGGCACGGTTGCAGTGCTCGACCGCAGAGCGAATCCGAACACTGCTCCCTGGTTAGTGGGTGAGGCCCCTGCCAATCCGCCGCTGCCTTTAGCGGATTGGGAGCCACTGGCTCCGTGGCACCCGCCTAACATTGAACCGTGGGAGAGTACCTCAGAGTCTGGTGAGTCTAAACTGTCACAGGCTCTTCAAGCCGCTGGGTTCGATTATGATCCATGCTGGGCATCCCCCGACAGCATAACCGACAAAAACTCTGTATTTTCAGACCGAGTCTCAGAGGCAGGGTCTGAGCCTAACATAGCACCGCATTCTCCATTTGATCATTTCCCTGTCGGACGCTTCAGAACTAGAAGTCTATAAGTACCATGCGTTTGCACTCTCTGATGCGTATGTTAACTGTTATTCTTACTATTCCTAATCTTTCTGTACTATTATGTGTAATAATTAATATAAATACCTGCATTTAGTTATGTATACACCTGTCTATAATCATTTTGTAGCGTATATATGTATGTTATGCTTAGCCGTATGTCAGAACGTTACTTGCTTGTTATTTCTATACTATGCACTATAGTATACTAGACTAGACTACTAAACCTTAATAGCATATTTGTTACTCTCTGTTTAGAGTTGCGAGCTTACGTTGTAAAGATATTGTACATACCTTCTTAATTACTTCATTTGGTAACTGTAATAATTAGAATAAGTTTCCGCACACTACTATTTTATTTTACACTTAATTTTCTTCTTTCAGTACTCTGTAATCATGTGGGATTCCCTGAGTTATGGTGAATATGGTCGTTACTTGAAAGGCTACCAGAACCACGAGGCTAATAGAAGTCGCAATCGCCACCCCATTGGGTGAAAGTTTCAGAACGTTTGTTTACTAATAAGTTTAATGATGATATGTGCGAACCTAGTGCCCTGCGGCGATTTTTTCATCCAACCTCGTTAGCTTCCGGTTTCCAGAAAAGAACGGGAGCAAACCCTCAACCTCATTTTGGACTTCTTAGCGAATACCATGAATTATATTGTTTGAAACGCGGTCATTCCTTTCCAGAATTGTATGCTTCTAGTTTGCTTAATCAAGTATTGAATGCTACTGCTTTTGCACACGAACGTGATCTATGTATGCGAAATTTGAGGCCCAGCGCTTGGGTATTTACGGGACCGAGCTTGCGAGAAATTCGTCTAACAGATTTCACTCTTTCGGATATATATGTCTGCCCTCCGCGCAGCCACACCGTAGTTGGTGCAGAAAATATAGCCCCGTATCTTCCCACCCGGAACTCTTAAATGCGAGGAAAGTTACTTTAGATGCTGCCCCAGCCGATATTTGGGCCATAGGCAAACTTTTTTTATCTACTTTTATTCGGTACATGTCCGTTTCGGCTGCCGGACTGCACTTACCTACAACAGCTACAAGCTATAGCAGCTGCAAATTTTACCATTCCGGACGACGACAGGGTCTCGGCTGAGGCCAAAGACGTCGTTCGTCGTTGTCTTCAGCTGGACCCCAGTGAGCGTCCAACAGCTATGACATTGTTGTGCGAAGATTATTTCCAAGACAAATTTGAGTCTCGCAACTACAATGCGATTCCTCCTGAAATGATCACGTTATGCCCTGCACCCGCGCAAGCAGCCCCGGGTGGAGTTGTTGGGAAGACTTCGCAACCTTCCCCTCCACCGTCTACACCACGAGCAGTGCAACTTGTGGATGATCCGATGCATAGTGCTAGTGCCCAAATTGTGGGTCCTGGCCCAGTAACGTCCACAACGGACGAACCTCATCGAAAAACTTGCAAATTGTCTCTTCTTTCGCCTGCGACTGCGCAACAACCTGGCCCTAGCTCAGGTCAGGGTTCGAGTACGGCTAAAGAGTTCGTACCTCTTTTATCTTATATGGTTGTTCCCCCTACTAATACCTTCCCAGGTAGTTCTATTTCAACTGGGCCGACTGTGACAAATTTGCATCTTTCTGGGGTCGCTCGTGAATATAAGGTCGACCCGTTTGTCTATTTTGAAAAAAATGGAAGTAAGCAAGTTTTGAGAATATTAGTGAGGAGGAGGAGGACAATACCGATGACTGAGTCACAGTATGTAATAAGTTTGAAAGTAGCAATTTTGAAGCAGTAATGCAGCGCTGAGTTATTTATTTAAAGTTTTAGTTATCATTATCTTTAGTGTGTGCGTATTTACTATAAAGTAAAAAAACATCGCTGATGTAACAAAATATTTCTAAAATTATGTACATAGGTTGAAAAAAGGAATATATATATATAAAAAGAAAAAATACCAAACTGAGATCACGTTATTGATTATCTATTGATTAAGTCGTAGATGTATCGTCTATGTTTTAATTGATTGTTATATTATGCTTCGTTTCAGTGGCTGTATATTCTGCTTTCTGTCTATTACCGTTTATTATCTAAATACAAAAAAAACGTTTCAAAATGTGAAGCTTTCCTACAAAATTATAAAAAGTATAAAAACCATAAAATTTTAAGAAAATATATGTTCATTGTTCGCTATTTGCTTGTCTCATATTTGTCATTATTATTATTATTTGTCATTATTATTATTATTTGTCAGTATTGTTATTTATTTTGTACTTTGCAGTATTACTCCACACGCAACTTATGCATTGTCTATTCCTAACTGCGGTAATAACTTTGCTCTTAATCTATTCCTTGCCCCAATGTGTTGTTCTTGCTAATAATGTCCAATGTGCTCTCAATATGTAATGTACCTGATTCTCCTTCTTCAACTAATACGCCCTTATTGAACTTGTAGTCCCCAACGTTATTCCCCAAAAGAACTGTGCTAGACGTACATGAACTATTCGTACATTTATGCGTTTCATTTATATGTATCTGCATTTTTCCATGCATACTGCTATATAATTGTACTCATGTAATCTATATTTGTCTCTTATTATTAGTAATCGTACGTATCTTTAGATGTTTGGTAGTTTTATCTTTGTCTCTATGTTATGTACCGCATACCGTATATCTTATGATTATCCACTGCAAACGCATAACTATCTGAGTTACGTACGGTCTCGTTAAACCATCCCTTCTGTAGACCTAGTTCTTGTCCTACCATTCTTAGCTATCCGTAAATTTTCTTGTTTCTTAAAATTTTTTCCCTTTAAGATTTATCATTACGTATGTCCAGGAGAAATAAGTATCAATTAATTCTTTTCCATTGCGTAACTTTCTCAAAATATAGTGAAATGTTTGAATTTCTTTTCTGAGTTTATTAAAGGTAGCATTAAAGTTTCCCGAGTCAAATTAATGTATGCTGAACCATGAGATTATTTTACAAAATTGACTGGTCTCAAGTGCATGGAAACGCAGATAAAATATTTGTTACCAAAAGTACATCGTTCATCATGATCTACATGATATATAACTTTTTCCTTTCTTTTGTATTTAGTAGATATCAGCAGCCGGTAAATTTAAACTGTATTTTGATTTCGGAAGGAGTAGATAATCACCAAAGTTTGGGTTAACCAGATGCGCCATAAGTGGGTTTAACAGCTTAGCATATGACGGCACGTAGGCCTCCATCGTTGGGCAAACAGGGAACGCACCCTAGGAGGCGCAGCACCGCCACACACAGTCTTTAATCTGTAAACCCGGCAGACACACTGGTTAAAATTTTCAACTTTTATCCCACACGAAATAAGAACAGAGAGATCTCTGGTGGCCATCAATTCCAGGATCAGAATTCACATAAATTGCGTGAATTCGTAGTCCCAGGTCAACTGCGTGCGACAGGCTGACTAAGTGGACTGTACGTAAATCGGTATGATCTCTCCGGTCAAGCCGGTGCCTCCCGAACTACCGTTTCATTAGTCAGCCGCCGCGAGTGGACAGGGTGACCAACTAGACTGTCGTAAATCAGCATGATCTCTCCGGTCAAGCCGGTGCCTTCCGAACTACCGTTTCGTTGGTCAAACGCCATGCAGCGGAGCTTTACGTCAATTGACGGGCTGCCCTGTTCTAATCACCAGAGTTCTCTGCCCTAGGGAGCCACCCACCTCCCACCCTTTAATATCATTACAGTTTTCATCGTTTTTTCCTTTTATCTGCGTTTCCATAATTACTTCGGAACCTCAGTTAGCTCATAACCGGAAAAATATCATACACTTGACCCTGCACCGGTCATAGAAAAAGTAGAATACTTCTGACTAGAACTAGTAATACTTTTGTAATCAAACGTTTCTCATCTAACAGTTACATAATATTGCAAAATTATTACTTACAAATAGTCTTACGTATCTGTTGTATACACGTAGTCATTGTTCTAACTGTTATTCCATTCATGCTTCAGGTGATTGTATCACTTTGCACATATATTATTTCTCCAGTTGATAAATTTTCAAATTTGCAAACTTTGAGATTCTATAATGGATTGCTGAAATTCAAGTGAAATCGATAGAATTCTTTGTTGTATCTACTTTTTCCGGAGACAGATTTTGTTATTTGGCCGGAAAGAGGGCGGCGAAATTCAGAAAATTCTGCTTTAGCCTAATTTTAATTCATTAACTAATTAAGTTCAATCTCAGTCTTAATTCCAAAAAAAAAGAAACTTGTTTTCACAGCTTATTTCGTTTTACGATAAAGATAAATTGCGATTTACGATAAAGATAAATTGCGATAAAGAACGCCTGAACGAAAACACGAAAAAGATTTTTTTGAAAAACTTGTTCATACTAGGAAAAGAGTAGTCATTACGTTCTTTGACACGATGTTTAGTTCTTTCTCTATTTCCAGGATTTGATAAAATTATAGCATTTCAAAGCACGGGTTGTGCAAAGGGAAACTACCACCTTACTTTCCACGTTTCAATTCAGCACTTACTGGTATATTATCTTATTGATCATTAGTACGCCATTCCTTGTCTCACGCACACAATTTAACCCAAAACAGCACTTACCGCCTCTTTAGTCTCCTGCTTTTCTTTGTATCTTCACGGATTCGTTGGGATACCGGTCTTTGAGGGGTTTGATTGGGACCTAAAATACATGTTTAAAATAAGGGTTTCGAAGAAGTAGGATTCGGTATGATCAAAGAAAATTGTATTTGGATGTTTTCGTTTAAAATCCAGGTAGTTATGATGCTTTGAAACTAATTACAGTTTATGGAGATTTGTTCCTCTGCGTCTATTTCTTGGTACATCCGGTGTGTCCGTTGTGAGTCACGACTTTTCCTCATTTTGGCTACTAGAATTTGCCTGTCCTACCTACACTTTCCCTTAGATGGCCTAAACATGTCCTCTTTCTTGAATTTAAGGATCATATTTCACAGTCTTAGGTAGGCTTTTACAACTTCAGTTATGTCTCAAAAGATTACCATTTCTTCCTCATCTGCGTGAACAATTTCCACCTCCAATCGGTAGGTACAAATCTTCGTTGTCCAGAATTTGCGCGGTGACCGACTACGATTCGAGCTTTAATCTAAAACATTGTAATACGGAAAGTATTATAACCACCGTTTAAAGTTTACCCATGTATATAATGATTCTAGGAAACGACTTTTTCTATTTGCATGCTACTTAACTACTACTAAACATTTGCTTACTAGAATAGTCGCAAGCTAAATTTTTCTTCAAACCTTAAAATCAACCAAACTGCGTATGAGCATCTTCTAATCTAATCGCCGTCAAAAAAAAATTGTTTTATTACCCAATTTCAATTACAATTTTTAACTTAGACTACACCCTTTTTAGTTGGACCTAAAAACGATTAATTTGTACTTTCTTACCGTATTGAGCCTAAAACTTATCCCCAAATATAGACCTGCCGCATTTTGACTAAAATCCCAACCAGGGCCGCCAGGATATTTACCTGTCGCATGGTTCTGTAACACAAAATGCACATAACGACCAGGTGTAACTAGCTAGCACCTTTTGTCACTCGAAATCTCAAATTCCATTATAACAAATAACTAAACTTAATTTGAGATTAAGTCCACTTGATTTGAAACTTAACCTTAATTCGGGCTGCTATTCACGCCTGAAATGGAGAAAAATTAGATCTCCGTATTTTTCGGATATCACTCCTCTTTTTATGACGAATTCCAGAAAAAATTTATTTTTCAGTTCCACTTTTGAAAATTTTTACCTTCGGCCGTTAACCTGTGTCTGTGTGTAGTTCGGTCGCTGTCGCAAAGACTCATCATCCTCGTGCCACTAGTCATTCTAAATAGTAATATACAATCAGTAGCCCTTTCTATCAACTTTCTCATTCGGTTTTATATACAGTTGTAAATTAGAAATAAACTAAAGTTATTCGTTGTGAGGCACGAGTTTATCCTGTCATAAAGTGGGTCCAAACTCACAGTCTAATTCTGAACTGCGTGCGAAACGAAAATTCGTCGAGTTCACCCCCAACCCTCACCAAAGTAGTCGTGATGTTTTCCTGTAGATGTACACGGACCTGTAACGAAAAAAAGGTACCTATGCGACCAAGTTGAGCTAGCACTTTTGTGACTTGAAATCTCAAATAACGCAACTTAATAGCAACCTTAATCTGAGCTGTTGCTTAAGCCCGATTGGGCGAGAGAAATCGGATCTCCGGTAGGTCTCGATCTCAAACATCATCCTTTTCTAAAACATTTTTAAAGTTTTAACTTGAGTACGTTAGTCCTGCACTGTTGCTCTGATTTTGCACGGGTTAGCTTTCTTATTTTGTGACAGTGGCAAACATTTCAGACCTATTTCACTAGAATTGAATAACATCCAAAACCAAGTGAGTCAAAAAAAAATTGTGCGAAACAAATAAAGATTCTCTTTTGTGTATATGGTGGCAAGGCCGTCATCAGATAAGGCAGACAACGAATTCCTATTTTCGTTTCGGTTTGCAATTTCCGTTTCAGTACAGTTGAAAGTAAAATCTAAGCCCGCAGAATTACCATGAAGCTTAACTTGAGCGTTTTTCCTTCTCTTTATACTTTTGATACTCAGCCTCGCCTTTTAGATGTGCAAGTTGGAACGAGAAATGATAATGAATTAGAACTACTTTTATTTTTCTGTTCATTTTGTTATATTTAATATCTTAGTTTCACCTTCAGAGCATGAGTCATCGCAATATTTCATGCATTTTAGCAACAGGTCAATGTATTTCACTTAAGGGGGGGGCTACGAATTTCACTAAAAGTTCGATGTTGGAAAAGCTAGCTAGTCTTTTGCCATATAATAGTATTAGGTTTAGTGTAAAATAGCTTAAAGTTTGAAAGAATTCCATGCAGCGTAGCGTCCTGTGGAGCCATCAGAAGTTGGTGTTGTCGGTCCAAAGCTCGACATGACACGTACACAAATTTTGCCTCGCCCTGATCGCTATGCGCAAGATACGGTACCTCAAATTTTCCAGAAATAGTTCTGACATATGATAGTGCTTTGATATCGTGTAAACTAATCCTTAGATCAATGTATACTTTTCTGTGATATACAATCAAAGTGCGAAAAAATTTGGTGTTGTAGGTCTATACGGGTGGAGGCTAGCTAACGTCTAATGAGCTGTGGTTTACCAAATGAGCCAAACTTTGCTGCAATTAATACTCCTTATATTATCGATATTGTCGCTGTTATTTGGTGCCATTTCGAAGATGTGAGCCAATTACTCCAAAGTACTGTGGCATAATCGGTTGAAACATGCTGCACATTACAGGCCAGTGAGTGCACCAAGATGTGCCGAAACCTATGTCACTAAAACTCGCTCCAATGTTTAGAAATGCTAGATTGATTTCTCAAAGTATGGATGGCGATCGCTCCAAAAGCTTTAAGACGGTTGTAAGTGCATACTGAACGAAGGAGGCGTCATGTCGAAAAACGGACTTCATATTCGGATTCAGCAGGTCAAATAATCCCTATAAGCACCTTTTCGGCAAAATCGGAGAAAAAATTTTTTGACCTCATTTTTTCTGCGCTTAGCTAGCTTTTCAGGCCTAGAAATAAGGGTTATTCTTAACAAAAGGTTTGCTAGCACACCAACCAGAAAACCAAAACCCTTGAAACTCACAGACAGTTTGCCCCTATTAGAGCCTAATATTTGATAAAAAGCTGGGGTAGGCTAGGGGCTGTCAATTTTATTAGATCGAAAACGGCGCACGGTCACATCGCAACTTTTTGTCAAATTTCGAACTTTGAACGCACGAAAGCCGGAATACTTTTTAATATTTAGCACTAGTAACAGTTAACATTTGTGGCAAACAGTTTCAGAATTGGTCAAACCGTTAATCCACCAGAATTCCGAAAAGCATTTCCAAAAACCCACTTTTCGTACCAAAATTCCGACTTTGGCGTAGTGCCAGAATCGATGTATGGTAGACATAATAATGCCCATTACAGACTATTTAACCTTGATGTTAGCTAATCATATGCAAAAGGTAGGTCTCTCTGAAGAAGTTGGACAAAACCGTTCGTAGCCCTCCCTTAAGGCGGCAATTCCGACCAGGCCTACAACAGAATTCATCTACAATTTTTTAGGTAGAAAATCTTAATTTTTGTTAGTTTTCTTTTCCAAGGCTAACGTATACATTATACAGCTGCGCTATAATTGCAAGTGTCTGATTTTTGAGTTTCCCCTGCCCTTCACCAGATTTGTACTTCGAGTCTTCCTTATTAACAGTACTATTTTCAGGAAAATTTTTCCAACTTTTCCACAAGGCTGTTTCGGCTATGCGTATTGCGTTTATCTTAGAAACTGTTCTGCAATTTAAAAGTTTAGGGTATTAGCTTCACTCAGCCATAATTTGCACTGCTGTTACCCTACACGGACAAGCTATAAGCCGTTCGAATCCCCTCACCAAGGTCTACAACTTTGCTCTTGAGAATATTCTTCGATTCATTGAGGTTTAAGAGAAGACGAAGAGTACAGCGAAAATTCATTTTCGAGGCCCCAAACTAACCATTTTTTTGAAAAATCAAATATTACAAGATTTGACAGTTTCAACGGGTTGGCCCGTCGGTCGAATATTTTCTGTATTTGTAGTCATAAACTACATGTTATGGCCAACGGAAAGCTCTCTGCGGCATCATCTGTACCTAAGCACAGCAACGAAAGTGAGAAGTTTTGAAAATCGGAATCAGATTGTTTGAACACGGATTCCTCGAAGCTCATGCAAGCAATTAGCAAACGGCTTTACATTCGCATGTTCGAACAAGCAATTTTTCATGGTTTAGCGTTTTGACTTTCTGTTCGAGAAAAACGTCCAAACTTAAAACTGTTGCCGAAAATCAACAAAATTTACATTTTCTTTAAATCTTGAGTTCACTTCACAATTTTGTAGACTTAATACTTTATATACAATTTTAAGAGAAAATAGTCCTCGGGAAGGTGTTACTTTTGAATCCCTTTGAATGAGACCCCCTTCCCTTAACTTACTCCTAAGTCATGGGTAGGGTCATGTAAAATAGTTGTCGGGGCATGAATCCCTCACCTCTACTTCGATGATCTCATAATGCTACATCTGTCTCTTTTGGGCCAGGCTAAAGAAAATTATTTTACAAAACTGATGTCATGGAGCCAAAAAGGGTTACTTTTCAGTTCTTCCTTAAATTTTGCTGAAAGGTTGTCATAGAAAACTCTGCTGCTTGATACTTTTCACATCTGTCCAACGGAACTGAAATTTAAACTTACATCTCTTGTAATGGTGTCCGTTCAAAACGTCTAAAGTCTAAACGTCTAGCGTTCATAACGTCTGACGACGAAACGTCTAACGACGAAGCGTCTACTGGCGGGGCGTCTAATTGTTCTAAAATTGTGTCGCCCGTTCAAAATGTCTAAAATCATTTTAAAGAAATCAAATCAGGTTTAATATTATTTTAAAGTAAAGGTATTTCAATTCTAGAACCTTTAGAACTTATGCTTAAAATTAATAAGTAATCAGCAATCAGTGAAATCTGTTGCACCATCTTTACAGATTACAGTCAGTAATCAGTATTCAGTAAATAATCAGGAAATTGATAAAAACCTACTTTACTAACTGTAATCTACCCCTAAATCACGTTGGCAACTTTAGCGAATGATCAAGATATCCTTTCAAACAGCAACCATTTACCAACAGCCAGAGAATCTGCTAGAGAATCTGCTTTCGTTTCGCGATTTAGGTACCAGTTTAGTCACCGGACCGGTAGTTACAGAATAGTCAATGACTAGTCGAATACTGAAGCTAGTGCGTAAAATATATTTGGGACAATGCCAGAACTGCAAAGATTTGGTAAAACCCTGCCACCCATACCCAAAGCGGCCTATATGAAAACTGACCCAAACCCATACAGAATAAGTAAAAATAATCACCAAAAGTTGGGAAGTTTAGACGTTTTGAACATGTGGCACGATTTTAGAAGAATTGGACGTTTTGTCGGTAGACGTTTCGTCGTTGGGCGTTTCGTCGGTGGACGTTATGAATGTTGGACGTTTTGACTTTAGACGTTTTGATAGGGAACCCTTGTAATTGGAGATCCAAAATACAAAATGGCACCCAATCACAGCTGCATAAAATCTGGTAGAAATGAAGGAAAATATAGACTCAGAATTTCTGCCATAGTTAACTTTGAGACGCCGACTTGCACTGAATGTGCCGTTCAAAATTCAGTAAATGTACATCTATTAATAGCTCCCCTGACGAAAATCCTACAGACTGCTCTAACCTCTGAATTTTCTTTGTCGTTTAGGGAGCTCATTTTAATCTGTCCCCTGGTGCTATTAATTGTAGGCCTAGCAGTTCAATTTTAATGCTAAATTGTTCATTTACTCTTTCCTGCTTCTACAATTTATGTGCCTATTAACTGTTATACTTCCCAACAGTATTGACTTACCACAGAAGCATAAATAAAATTTGAGCGTAAACGGATGGTTTGTCTCAATATTCCATGGCTGCTGGCTGCGCTATAGAGCAGTAATGAACTACCTTATTTTTTTCTCTAATTTCTGAGCTTTCACGTACTAAAGTTTTAAAACAACTGAGGCATTATTCGAAGCCATAATTGGAAAATTGCGTCTTTTTTTGCATGCTGAAGCACCGACGTTTTCAACAATTTCCAAATTTCATGTATTTCTTTGCTGGTTTTACTCGCAGAGTCCTGGTTCTGACAGAAACTATGCAAAGTGTAATCTAGTTCACAAGTACATAGAACATACGAGGCTAGGAATTTGGTGTAAAAAAGGTGCGAAATCCGTTATCATGAAACTTATGTAATTGCTTTGAATAGTCGGCGAATTTTTGATGCTGGACTTCTTGACTTTAACTGCAGAGAGGTTCCGCATTGCCTTGTCGCGACTGGACCTGTTTTAGCACAAACGATCGCACACAGTTCGTCCTTCCGCAGTAGTGCGAAGTTTCGTCATACTAAAATCGTGCGTCCATTGTGTAGCTTTTGAGAAATCGATGTTAAAAACGAAACAATCGCAGTTTTGCCAGTTTAAAGTATTGAACTCCATCGATCTGAGGTGGGTAAAGGTGCCATTGGATGGCGCGTATCAAGTGATCAAAACTAAGCCAACAGTCTTTTTATCATGCTCCAGTGATTTTGAATTTGCTTTCCTCGAAAATGCTAAATTTCGTATGCAGCCATCGCTTCTGACTAACTTTGAATCTAGTAGACAAATCCTACTTCATCTTAGAATTTTGATTCTCGTTGTCGTCGAAATCGCAAAACTGGCTTAATGGTTTGCAGCTTATGACAACCATGTTTCAGACCAAAATTAGTTATTGTAATCAAGTCGTTACAAACAGGTTGTTAACTAGAACCACACTGTCGCACCCAACATTTTACCAAAACCTAATGGTTTGATTAATTAATTGATTACTAATTCATGGATTTGCATCAATTATAGAGCCTCAGAGTGAAAATTTAACTTAAACTTACGGTTAAAAGAACAAATTTCCAAATGAAAAGACTATTGTTATTACGTTTCAGTTTTCTGTTTTGCTTTTCCTGGTGCGGCTTTTCTTAGTTTGCGTACTTTTAAATTCAAATTTTACCAAGTATTTCATCTAAGCAGTTTCGCACGAATATTGCTGACGTGGCCACTTGCTGTCAAAATTAGCATTCGTTGGGTTTCCAGTTATTTATGGTAAACTATTCTGGGATTCTTAAATTAGAATTCAGGACTATCATGACCTTGTATATATATTCTAACAGATTTTATCATATTTGTGCAATTTTAATGTTTGCTATTGAGAAATCAGAAATTAATGAAGAATATGCTGAATCTTGAATACCTAAATCTTGGGGAATTTAGAGTCATATCAATGAATTCAAATGAAGCTTGCGGTAAGCTTGCGTACTACAAAACGGAACAAACACCCTACTAGTCCAGCCGCCGACCTGGACAAAGGAATATTAGTTATACCTCTGTTATATCTCTCGTAATAGCAGATCCAAAACTGCAGAATGACAATCATAGCAGTAACAATTAAAGAGTAGCAGGATGTAGATTCAGAATTTCTGCCAAATTTAGCTTTGAAACGCTTACTCACACTAAATATGCTGTGTAAAATTTAACAGATGCCACATTCATAATTGCTCCCATGACGAAAATACTACACATAGTTCTTATTTCTGAATTCTCTTCTATAGTTTATATATAGATCTTAAATCTTGTTCAGTCTCCATGGTGTTGTTAAAATGTATGGTTCAGACTTATTTGGAATTTAGTCATTTATTCATAATTGTCAAATTTAGCCAGCATCCATTCCGGCCAAAGCCATTCTTCATTATCACTCTACTTAGACTTAAACAGACAACCCATTTTAAAATTAGTGAACTCGTCTAGAGCTCTGGAACTCAGCTTTACTGGCAATCGTTTAGGAATTCTAGTAAATATTAAAAATTATGGAACCTTCACTTTAAATTTGAAAAATAATGTTCGCCGCAGACTTTGTTGGTGATCTTGTGGATTCATCGGACTTCTTGTGGAACTTTCCCCATGCACTTTCAAATTGGAGGACCAATTTTTGCGAGGGAGGGAGATATGTGACAGAGCTAGGTTTATGCCTAGTTTATTAAAGACCTAAACTAATTTACAAAACTAATTTACGATGAACTTAGGTAAGAAATAGGTTACACCTGGACTTAGGTAAGCAATACGTAGTGCACAGTGTACAGTGAGCAAGTAGACTAGAAAGAGGACTTAAAATACCTGGCCTTAACTTTAGGACAATAACTTTAAATAGGAGCAAAGCTACGCTAACTAATCACATTAAATACTGAGGAACTTACATAAGATATACGGTAAATACTTAATTGTTACGTACTTGTCCCGCATTGTTAACAATGTACTGTTCATTTGTGTTAATTGTTTGTTCTTGTATGTGCTTGACTTTGTTTCATTGCTACCGTAGGCTTAGAAAGGACTTGTTGTTTGTAGGCTTAGTCCAAATTGGGTTTTCAAATAGGGTTCTTTAGAAAAGATTTTGGTCTTCTTGTTTTGGACAATGATGAATTTAATAGCTGGAATTGGGAGATTGGATTCGAGCTTGTTGCATTCCTTATCCTGATAAGAAAAGAAAAGTTCTGGAAACTTCTTAGACAAAAGCCAGCAACAAGCGAGAAAATACTTTAGAAAAGGGCCAAAAGCTCAAAGAGTATAATACCTAGGGGAAATCTTAACAGAAAGTTTGGAATATTTTTGGAGTTGGAAATAAATCAAGGATATTACGTAATCGCCATCGCCTTACTGTAGCTGAAATTGTAATACTTTGCTATTTGGCTGTTCAGTCAGTCTTGGTGAATTTGCTGGTAGAAACGAGTCGTGCCCAAGACTCAACTGTTGTAATCGTGCTACTTTGTGCAAGTAAACATCGTGAAGTGTATTTATTACGTAAGCCACGACTCAGGGAACTTCAGTGAATTAGTCCACTGCGCTTTAACTCTGCCTTCGCTGGTCGTCCACTTACGGCCCGCGACAATATTACGACGCAACGACGATTACAAAAAGTTTTCATTTGAAACAATTAGTTCTAAACTTCCCAATTTGTGAACTTGTTAACATTAGAAACAACCAAATTATCAAGTTATCAAGACTATATGTAATGGGAAAGGTTTAAATCGAAACTAAAATTAAAGAAAAATAGTCAAAAAGTGGCCTTAATTGATTTCAGACACATTTTGTCAACTAGATGCTCTTGTTCGTTAAGTCCACGAAATTATTAGCAATTAACTGTCGCTTTTAGCTGTTGCTGACCAGAATTGCCAGTCAATTTAAAAACTAAAATAGGGACATAGGTTCAGAATCTACTAGGGATAGAGCCAGAAATGACGCCAGAACGCTATTGGGTTATGTGAGATCGAATAGGATAGCAGGGAATATTATTAATTAAGAAGTAGTTGATTATTTAGGCTAAATACGGAGGGGTCGTTACCCTTCCCAGGCCAGTATGGACCAAGTCCTCGTTACGTTATTATAACGGAGGGGTCGTTACCCTTCCTGGGTCTTGAACAAGGTCCCTGCTTGCCTGAAAATATGTTGAAAATCATCTGAAAACAAACAGATCAATTAAGAAAAGTATTCCTATAAGGTATCACGTGAAAATAACAGCAATTAATAGGGCCTTTCATTAAGAAAGTTGGTTTTACGAAGTTTTACTAGCACATATTGGAAGATGGTTCGTCTAAAGGAAGTTTTTAATTAGTTGGGTACGTAAGATGAGTGTAACTGCTGTTAATATATGTTTATTGGTGTCAGTTAGTATTAATAGGGCAATAATTAACCATTTTTAGTAATTTTGGTCGAAAATATAACTTAGGTTTATCAGAAAGGCAGTATTCTCCTGATTCTGAAACTGAAATCCCGACATCTCAACTCTCAAAACTAAGGGAGTTATGAAAGAAAATGTTTTTATTAAATTATCATTAATTTCGTAATCTTATTTCACAAATTTCACAAAACTTATTTCTAAAAGTTTGTCTTTTTCCTTTTCGGCTTTGACTTAAGTCAAAGCCTTCTTTCTATACGAAGCCTGGGTGCATTGTAGTCTCTTTCTTCCTGAGGACCCTCACCTGTGTTCTTTGTTGGGCTAGGGTCAGCAGAAAGGAGAAGAAGAAAAGAGAGTGTAATTTTGCCCACTTCACGGGTTAAAGGGGGGCCGACTGCCTCCCTGATAAATAAAATCAGGACGAAAATTAGTTAGATAGGTATAGCTAAGTACGTAGTTTATTATTAATTAGTTCATAGTTGTTAACAAATGATGTAAATTGCACAATCGTTAGGAAAAGTACGTAAATTTCATAAAATTACCCCGTTGGTTGCACTTACGTGCTAAAGAAAATTCTACTAAGTTTTGCGAAAATTCAGCTTGGGAAATTAATCAAACAAGGGGTCAGTTGGAGGGCCATAACTCCAAACGGCCATTAATCTCCGTCTCCTCGGAATAGGCGTGCAAACAGCCTGCGTCGGGTCTCCAATTTGCAAAGAGGATTTCCAGAAAATTCCTGCTTTCTTCAAAGAAACACCGACAACAGTCGTAAGGTCAGTGAGCTGTCAGACTCCTGTCAGCTCACTAGAAATTTCAAAATTTCAGTTAGTGTTTGCTTCAGCTCCGGCCGAGAGCGGCCGTGTATCCCTCCTCTAAAAGTGCGTCTTCTGGTGTGCCAGCGTTATGGCCGGAGAATCCCCAACGCACTTCTCCCTCCCCTAGGAACGCGAGTTAGGGACCTCTCTGACCCCCGCACAGGTCAGAGAGGAAAATTGAGCCAACACGAAGCAACACTACACGATTTAGGGCCACACGAGTCTTCTATACTCGGCCAACGCACACTTTAGACACGCAATTATCCATTTTTAGGAGGCCCTTTTGGCCTACTTTCGACATTTTGTTTGGCCTCTAGGCCTTTGTTTTATTATCAAATTATGGCCTCTTTTTGGTCGCTTTTGGAGTACTTTTTAATTGTATTTTGTCGGCCCTCGGGCGCGGTTTTTTTAACCAAAAATGCGGCCAATTTGGCTTTAAAATTATAATTTAAAATTGCCCTTTTTGTTATAAAGTGACCCCTCGTGGGCAATCAGTTTTCCTTTTAATTTTTATTTGCCTTAAGAATTCTATTGTATAACTGAATGGGAAATTGAGTGGGGACCCACCCTTGAGCTTAGTTAGGAGGTCCCTTAATTATAACCTCAAGTTGTACCTGAGATAATTTGGAAACTATTCTCCCCACAGCCGGCGATTAGGAATCGCCGGCCATATTTGTTCCAAAGGCGTTACAGAATTCGAAAATACTGTTTTATGATGTTCTGTCTTAGTTGGTTTCCAAATTCATAGGTTACAAAAATTAAGTTGGTTTTAATTATACTGTCTTGAAAACTAGAAGTTGATTTTAATACCTCATTATTAAACATTTTCACAGGAGATGACCGGCTTCCCCTAAGCTAACTGTTAATTAGAATGCTGTTTTTAGCAAATTGTTTTGCAGTAATAATTGCCCCGCAATTATTACTCACTCGTGGCTTCTCAAAGTTTCTCTCAAAAATACAAATAAACAATTATTCAAATTTTCTTTATAAAATTTACCGCGTTAGGAGCAAAATCCAAGAACTAACAATCAGTGACGGAGTCTTAGCTAAGAAAACCATAACGACTGCAAGGTGTGTGTGTGATTGGGTAATTAGTAGAATTATTAAAGCAACAATTAGTTAATGTGTACGAGGTTCGTGTGAATGGTTACGATTGTGAGCGTGAATGTGTCAAAATTTACGTAAGGTCCCGAAAACGTTCGGCTTTGAGTGTGAATGAACTACAGTGTTGTGGGTATGAGCTAACAAAGTCAACCACGAATAATCGGCGTGTATGTGTGAGTGTGTGTGTATGTGTCCGTGTGTGTGTGAGTATGTGTTTCACTTAACAAATAGTTAGGTGGTTGATCAATAATCAGGATGTATAACATATATTGGAGTGGAGGACCCAATTATCTGTGTAGGTCTCTCACATTTGAGAACAGGCAAATTGCAACAAAGTCCGAAAAGCTGCAGTAGGAAGGAAGAAAGGAAGCTCGTATGTACAAGTAATATTAGCCAGTTAGCCTCAGTTAATTTTAGCTGAGAGATTAGAACTAGTCATAAGCTAAGCAGATCAGATTTCAAACAGCTCTGTGATGGCATTGTTCGTGCTGTAAAACACCGATGGGGACCAACGATGCCCCATCGACGCACCAAATTGGCAATAAGGTGAATCTGTTTGGGAAGTCGAAACGGCTCAAAATTGTCAGTATTCGGGTTAAAAGCTGGAGCAGGTAGGTACAAGAAATGTGATGCTCCAACCACTTTTTGAAAACACAAATCCGTATTCTTTACGTTCAGTTGTTAAAATTATCCTTAGTCTCTGGCTCAGCTAAGCAAAGAGAAATTGCCAGAAAAGTTGAAACCGTGGTTTTTTCGTGTTGAAAATTTAGTTTTCTGGGCACTGCGTTCAATCAGTCATTAACAATTACGTAGAAGCTAATATTTGCACCGGGCTTACAAGCCACCTTATGCCAAGGCTGTATCAGAACATTATACTGCCGACTATGCCAAAATAGTGCTATACAGTATGTACTAATTGTGAGGGTCGTTACGCCTCACCCAGATACCGGAAGCAGAAAGCATCAAATCACGTGAGGGTCGTTACGCCTCACTTAGAGATTGCGAGTAGAAAGCATCAAATCACTGTAATTAAGGAACTCGGTCAAATGATTATGATTTCCAAATTATGACAAAATGATTTCTTAACCTGCATTCCATGCAGGATCAAAAGATGCAGTCTTGTTAAAAACTCTATCTCGTTCTCAAATTGTCTGAATGTACGATTTCAACATAACTTAGCCAAATGCGCAATGAAGCCGTCACAGTTTCGAGCATTTATAAAGTCAATCTGCTGCTTGTTGATTAAATGTTCAGTCTTATTGCAAAAACCAGACTGTCAGAGCAGCGAGCAGCAATCTCGGTTACAGGATGTACTTAACTAGTAGAATGGGAAATCGTCCGACTTCTTATCCTTCTAATATTGTCTCCGCCAACTTACTGTACTGATGTTATATAAGCGAGCAAGTACAATTATCAAAGGTGTCTAAACAAGCGTTCGCTCTGAACGAAATGCAGGATTTGATGCTCTTTCTAGTCATAAGTTCTATGTCACTTTCAAACTAATTAGCAGGCAGTTTGGCATGCCCAAGCCAAAAGACGTGCCTTAGTCAAAATGCCATAGTCAAAGTATCATCTCAGTGATATCAGCAAAGCGAATTTCAATTCGGATTTTCATAGAAAATAGTCTCGTTTTCACCAATAACAGAGGGCAGTTTGGTGATTATTGACAGTTTAGCCAGTCTGTAAAATATGTTCGGTTATTAGGACAGGAAATTGCAGATTTCCTGTCTGCTGGATGTAATCATAGTCAAATTGTGCAAAATCTAACTCCAGGTTCGCAGTCATGTTCAGATGTTTAACAGTTCAGAAAGGTGAAACTTGATTTTCTTGAAGCTTTTATTTTCATGGGGGTTCTTGGGGTTCTGGGGGTTCTTAATTTTTTGTAGAGATTTGATCTATAACTATGTTTAGTTTCATTTTTTGATGGGGGTTCTGGGGGTTCTTGGGGGTTCTTAACTTTTCGAAGAGATTTGATCCGTGACTACATATATTTAGTTTCTAATTTTTGATGGGGGTTCTTGGGGTTCTGGGGGTTCTGAAATTTTTTTCAGGAGATTTGATCCTCTACTGCCTGGTTTTAAGTCTTTTGCTGGAAGTTCTGAGGGTTCTGGAGTCCGGGTGTACCGAAAAGTGTGCGCGTTGTCTGGGCTTAAATTGAGGACCAACTTGTTGTTCTTGTCGTCAGCTTTCGATTGATACCTATATTGTGGATATTGGATGTTTCATCACAGAATTTTCAGTCTAAGTTTATGAGAAAAGCCAGGAGGACCCCCCCCCAAGTACACCCCGGTTATATGCTACAAATTTGATGATTGAGATACATACATATACATATTATAAACATATCATGTCTGCTGAAGTACCTGCTGAAGGAAAGGATCCGCAACGTAGTCACGTACAAATCAAAGTCCTGGATGCAAACGCATGAAAAAAATTTGAGAACCTCCTTTTTTTCTGATGGGGGTTCTGGGGGTTCTAACTTTTATCTTGACATGGGCCCCTAGTCTGATGCTCTAACCACTGAGCGCCTCGAACTTAAAATTGAAGTGGTTTAAGTAGCTTATGTGCTCAAGCCTATGCAACCGCTGTGTATGTGAAAAGAACAAAGTACACCGCATGTACAAATTACGCATATGTAGGCTGAAACTTTAAGCACGATTTTCTCACTTTCTACTGAACGGTTAGAGCTATTTTCAAAATGAAAATGTCCAGTTTCTCACGCTCTACAAAATTATGTAACTTTTGTACAAATGGTTAAATATTAGTTAGTAAACGCAACTAAGTTAACGTTAACACAGGAAGTGTTAAGCCTGCGCAATTGTTCAAATTGCGCACTGTTCAGTAAAACTTTAATTAATAATTTCTCACTAACTACTGATATTTTTGGTGCTGTAAGCACAAAAAATGTTCAGTGTTTTGAGCTCTACAAAATTATACCACTTTCACTCGGGTTTGCGTTCATCACAAATCCTCAAATTCATATATAAGTTTTGAACAAATTTGGAACATGCCCGAGTGAAAGGGTGGTAGTACGCGCGACTTCCACTCGCCTGGCTGCCAGGGTTGCCAGGACCGGATCGAATAGCGGTTCGGGACGTCCCCTATGGGCTTAGATAGGTTGGAATTTAGATGTAGAAGTAGTTCGGTAGGTCGGTAGGTCGGTAAGCAGGGACTGCGTAGAATGGCTGCTGAGACAGTGAGTGAGTGAGTTTTTGTATTTTTGTACCAAACTTAATTTAATCTAACTTTGTGCGAAAACTCACTCACAAGAATAGTAGTTTAATTTTAACTTATAATTTAGTTAGTTCATTAGATAATTAGACTTAAGGTTATTTTCTTCTGTTCATTAAGTAATAATTAAGTGTCCTAGTATGTAAATAATATTAACAAGTATAACTGTTTAGCTACGCAATTATTAGTTTAATTAGTTAGCGAACCACTGAATAACCATCTTCCAATACTAAAATTGTCCACAAGTTTGATGTTCTAAATATACTAACCATCTCCAATCACTCACAGGAAACAAACAGGTTTCCCTTGACAAAGCAGGGAAATCTGGCCCAAGATTAGGCCACAACAAGGAATATGCTAAAGTATTTCGCCTTCTGTAAAGACCATGTCAAGTTCAGTCAAAATAACCATTTTTAACCCGAACTGATCCGAAGGGTCAGGATAATGCAAGTAAATCAATTAATTTTGTCAAAACACGAAGTATTTTAAGAAGTATTCAACTTTCGTACAATACCAAGTCAATTCGTCAACATCAGAACTCAAATGGGCCCAAAAGGCACATTTGGGTCCAGACAGCCACGTGAGTGAGTAATAGTTGCTGGGTTCGATTCCCACTGTTATGTACTAATGGGTTTTAACCCATTTGATTCAGGTGCGGATCCTGAGCCGAACCTGCCCCGCCGAGTCTGAACGATTTTGAGATCCTTAAAGCCAGTGGCTTCATCTGGAGGACGGAGTCAGTCTGGATCAGTTACTCATTGGAATTATTAAGATTGGTTAGTGCAGCGGACCCTTCGGAAGATATATTGGTCGGCGGTACAATACAACTGTTGGATTAAGGCAGAGACATTTTGCAGCGTTCCGACCTAATCATTTGGGGAAAACTGAATTGTCGTCAAAAAGGGCGAAAACGAAACACAGTTTCTTTTGGTCGTTTAAAGCGGACATTTTAAAAGTTATCAAAAAACGATCTCTATTCTTATGTCGTCACTCCACTGTCTGTTGGCTTAATACCCGACTCTAATCCTATAATCCTGAAGAAGAAAAGAATCGGAAGACTATAAGAACTTTTATAACTTCTGTTAATTAGGAATAGGAAAGGAAGGGCTTCCGAATCTCCCAAACTTTTCGTCACATCCTCAAATTCTCTTCTGCATAGCATCCCTGAACCGTGTGTCGGAGCGAAAGCAGTGACCGACTTTTGGGGGCTCACCCAAAGACCGACCCTAGGTTAACTTCTGTTATCATAGACTGTTTTGTAGATTTTGTGGTAATTTGATAAGTCCTACTGTAAAAGGCGGATAAAGAGTTTTAATAATACACATCGGTTAGATGGTTTTAGGATTTGCATTAGCGATAGTACTTGGCTGAGTTAACTTAAGGGATATATGAGTCTAAGGTCCAAAAGAGACCAAGTCCGCAACTATCAAGTTTAACCATCCTACATCTAACTAACTACATTGTGTAATATTATCCCAAATTGGGATAATATTGATAATAAACAGAAAAGAATATCTGGCAACTCTGGTACAGTAACCTTTGTACTGTACTGTTTTATGTTATTATTTGAATTGCACGTGATTGTAATATCTTAATGTTTTATGTTATTCTTTGAATTGCACGGAATTGTAATATCTTAATCTTGAGTCCACGAAATAATTATAATTGTATTGGTGTCATTAAATTATCTGTGTGCTAGCTACTGAGTCTTATTACGAGCAATAAAGGCGCGTTTGCCTTCGAATACGGTGCGTTTACCGTTTAGCCACTAATCACAGGAATCCAGGACGGAATCAAAACCAGTAAGTTTTCCTGGCAATCTCTATCTCGAAGATCCAGTGCAGAAGTCATCCCAAATCCAGTGCTGTCAACGAAAAGCAAGTGCTGACCCCGCTTGCTGTTCACTTGGAAATCAGGAGCCTCAAACGAACTCACCCCAAATCAAGGTTAGCCGCAGAGAATCTCTGATTTTGGAACACCACCTTTCAGAGATCTGGTGCTTAAGTCTGTTTCATTGCAAGCAGACGTGCTGACCTTCCGTGTAACGAAGAGATTAGAGTCTAGAACAGATCGTGTCTTGGATCTTGCTCACTTCATTACATATATTGTCCCGCTCAGTGACATAGCCAAGAAAAAATTTCGGAGGGGGACCGATTTGTCCTGGAGGGTCTGGGCAGGGAGTCGCGAGAAGCTGAAAATGTTTACGAAATCTTGATTAACTTAGACTGAAGTTTCACGAAACCTTTCCGAAGTAAATAAAATACGACTACGGTTTGGATACATTCTTGCTTCAAGTGACGGCTGAGTTGACTATTGTTTTACGATTGTATTTGCGTTTACAAAGTTAGTTGGTTGGTATTATAAATTCAGTTGACGGGCCAAAACGTTTGCCGTGTCGTAATTCACTTCAGATGTGAAAATTTCGAAAAAGAAGCTTCTTGCTGCGCCTGAAAACTAAATTTGGGTGGAACAACTGCACAATTTCAGGAAGGGGAACTCCCCTACCTGGCCCTCCCCTGCCTACGCCCAAGGTCCCACTACAAAAATTTTGAGTATCGTTGCTTTATTTCAGCGTTGCACAATCTCAGCTCCCGCTGTTTCAACTCCCACTACAGATCACTATTTTTGCTTTTTATTTCAGATTAGATGGTCCCGTGCGTGAGTCCATGGAAAATTCACAAGGAGGAGATTTTATGGGACCCTTAACAAGACCACACCGATAAGTCCAACGTTTACTTTGGTGATTTAATTTTAATTTAACTTTTCAATTTAATGAAGTACGGAAGGAAGTAGGTCTAGCAGTAGGCATGGGAGTGGAAAAGGTTCTCCTGTGTCTATTCCTATAACTAAAACCAATTGAGTTAAACCAGTCCCGTAGCAGTTAATTTTTACTTTTGCAATAATTGATTTCAAAAACTAATTGTTTTAAATGTCATGAATTATACCGCACGTATACGCAATCGTTCCATGCAGACCAGAGGGGAGAAGGTACCCTCAGCATTTATGTCGGCAGCAAGATTTGAATAACTACCAATATTACCAACTATTACCAATACGGTACAAAAAATGCGTCTACGAGTTAAAAACTCTCAAAACTTTCAAAAGTTAAGTTCAAGCATTTTCACTTTTTATGTTCAGAATATCTATCTCAATTACGTCATACTTTTATTGCAAACAAATATATATAATTGTAGTGTTGCATCAGCTGCCCATTTTAGTTTTAGTTTCAGTTTCATGTTAATTTCAATTTCAAGCTAATGTTAAAATTAAAAAATAGATAAAAGTAAAGTAACGTAATAATAAATAATAAAAGTATAGTAGAAAAGCAAACAAACTATATTGGAAATGAAAATAAAAGCCTAGTGTGCAAAATTTGTTGATAAAAAATTATTTACTTTATTAAAGTAAAACTAAACTTATAGTAAAACTATTTAATTTATTTATTTCAATTTAATGAACGGAGATTTGATGAAAAAGAAACCAAATAACATCAACGACTGGGACTGAATCGTTTAGATTGTATGCTGAAATAGTGCAACGTTGAAATAGCCGAATTGAAATAGCGGGAGTTGAGATAGCCAAATTGAGATACAGCAACGTTGAAATTGCGTAATTGAGATTCGCCCCAATTCTGCACACGATTAGATCAGCTAAATTAATTTTCGTAGCAATTTCAAATGATTTGTATGCAGTCGATGTTTTAAAGGAAAGGAATTAAAAGGATCGCTTCTTATGGTAATGGTAATATTTTCAAAACATAATTAGTTCAATTTAAGAACTTATATAGTAAATGATACACCATTTGAAAGAATGAAATGACGACAGTTTAGTAATAAAGTCAAACTTTGCATTACTACTTTCTATGGTGATTTACACAGAGGAGACATAAACCATTTCTAAACAAGGATTTCAAAAATCTGCGCAAATTGACCAAAGTTTGCTTTAGACCAAACTGACTTGCTGAGTCTTGCCGACGGTCATCTTTCTTGGTTTCCCAGATAGTTTTCTGCAACCGTAGAAATTTGTGAAAAATTGAAAATTTTCGAAATTTCATGATTTTTCGACTCTTAAGATGAAAATTACATTACTTTGCAAAAGTTTCAGCGAAAAGAAAACGAAAAGAAAAAGAAAAGTGACCCTCAGCAATAGTGTTTTTGTTTTTGTGAAATTGTTTACAATTAGATTGAAGCGAGAAATCCGTGTTTAAAACAAACTAATTGCAGTTTATCAAAAATTCAATTTGAATACATAGAAGTCGAATGTTGTTGTTACATGCAGCAGCAATTGACAATCTGGAAATTTGGAAATCAGCTAGTTTTCGACCTCAAAGGCTTTCATCTGATTTATCTCTCGGAATGTTAATGATAGCTAACTAGTCTAGGAGCAAAGTTATGGTGGTTGACGTGCTCTTTCGATTGAAGACGGTTTTGGCTAATTTCAAGAAACTCTTTGAAACTAATTCGGTAAAAGCAGAATTTTCTAAATCTTCACACAGACTCCGGGATTGTTTCTAATGTGTTCAGAAACTCCGAAGCAGTGCGTTTTGAAAGTTTCAGACATTTTTGATTACTTTCGCGAGAGTTATCATCGGGAGTATAGATGTAAAATTTGGACCAATTGCTCAATCTTAACGAAATCACAACTGAAGTTACTTTGGTTGTTTTGACTAAATTTCGGCAACTGAGGCATCTGGCTTTTTCTACTGTAGCATCGATGCCAATGTGCAAGGTCATGTGTCAGTCTTACTTGAGCTGTTATCCATCTCTATCCATATATCAGTTCTTTTTAATATTTTGTGATTTGTATGCACGATGGGCACTTCATGTAAACTCCTCCCAGTTGGAGGTCTTGTCGCATGTCCTGTATAACAGAGAATAATAAGATTGCGTATATGGAACTACTCATGTAAATACCTCCAGTTGAGGTCTTGAGACCAGTCCAATTAAGAATAATTAAAGTAACTTAATCAGCAGATAGGAAGTTACTTAGTAATTAATATAGATTCGGTACGTATCCGGGCCAAGAAAGAGCCCCTATTTGAACTCTGTACAGTTTCTAGTTTTGACGGTTGTTTAGTATCATAGTTCCTTAGTAGTTGTTCAATATTGTGCAATTAGTAACTGTCTAGAATTGCAGAATAGTCGTTTAAGTTAGTTTAGGTTAGTTTAAGTTGATAATCGTTAATTCTAGTCAGTTAGAAAGTTTTGAGTAGTGCAGTCCACGTTCCTTATTCAGTCCTCAGTGCAGACCAGCCTCATTAGCATATTTGGTCGAAGACACCGGGACGGCCAGAAGAAGCGTTCAATCTTGTTCACTTGCACACCAAAATCACTAAAATGTCTGAAATCCACCTAAAAGCAAGGAACAGTCAATAACACACACACACACACACACACACACACACACACACACACACACACACACACACACACACACACACACACACACACACACACACACACACACACACACACACACACACACACACACACACACACACACACACACACACACACACACACACACACACACACACACACACACACACACACACACACACACACACAAACACACACACACACTCACACACTCACACACACACTCACACACTCACACACACACACAAACACACACACTCACACACACACTCACACACTCACACACTCACACACACACACACACACACTCACACACACACACACACACGTTTTGGGTGTCAAAACCCACACTTGGAAGCCAATTGGTCCGGATAATTGTTGTTGGGGTTCTAATCCACACCACCGCTGTTTCTAATGGGTTTTAACCCATTTGATTCAGGTTGCCGTCCTGCTGCTGAATCCTGCCCGCCTGTTGTGGGAAGAAGCCACTCAGTGCCCAGCCTGGAAGCGGTTTGATATCAGAAGTCAGAGCTTTGCAGATCCGAAAGATCCTGTATCTCCCACCTCAGGACAGCCATATTCTGGCTCAAATCCGAATCCTTGAGAGGTAGCTAATTGGTGCAGATTAGCACGCTAGTTTGATCTAGAAGCAGAGACGCCGGCATCCACCTGATTCATTGTTTGGAACTCATTTTATGCCAACTTTAGAGAAAACATGAAAATAACCAGCTAAATTATCTGAGCCGTTGTCAACATCTTTCAGCTTGAAAACTTAGTTCACTACTAAATTGACACGTTGTCTCTGCTTTAACTAACGTTATTATATTAGTACTAGCCTCTCCGACATTTCGATCTCCTCCGATAATCTCTAGCCCATAACTGGAATTACACTTTCAGGGACGGAAACTCTCGCCTCTCTAAATTCAGTCGCCTGGCGAGCCGTTACACGGAGGCTCCAGAACGAATCCAAACTCGCCCCTAGTATAGTCTATTATAACTTCTTTTACTATACGGTATTTGTGTGTGTAATACCAATCTATATAGGTTGAGCCAGTAGTCTAAGCGTGTTGGAAAAGGTCAGAGTCTGAAATCGAGTAAGATACGACATGAAATAACTGTGAAGTAGAAAGTTAAGATTAGCCTACCCAATATAGAGAAGTAGAGGAAATATGGAGACTAATTCTGACACTGAGCAATGACTAAATAAAATAGTACTGACATCCTTCTGTCTTAAGCACCGCCACGTAAATATAACAGTATCTTTCAGTCTGTAAATATACCTTTTGTAGCTTCTGATTGCAACTGTATCATTCTTGACTGCTACTTCCGCTTGTATAGTATCGTTGCCTATCTGACCTGTAGCTGTAATCGTTGCGAATAAAGATCATCTTTTTACAGGAAAGCTAATATCGCGCATTTCCCGAGCAATCCCCAGACCTAACCGCTTGAGAGGTTAGAGTTCGCCAAGAGTCGTTATTGAGACTATAAGTCCCCCAACCCTAGAACGAGCAATTAATCTTTGCAAAATTTCTGGTTTTTCAAGAATTTTATTTATTGTATATTTTGATGTAATTTTGTAACTCAGTCGAACCATTATAATGAAAAATAATTTTGACGGCTCATGCTGATCCATCTTCAACGCATAATTAGTTGATACAATTTTGAGCCAAATTTAATTGATATACTGTAATCACTGTAGTAAAGATCACAATGAATTATATACGTTTCTATTATAGAAATAGCGACAAACTGCCGTCATGCATAATTTTTTATTTTATTTTAATATTTTAATTTTAGCATATTTTATCCATGTACATTTATAACCTAAATGGCTAAATGCGCCTTATAAAATGCTGTGCACTTTCTAATAGCATGCGCGTAGACGCTGTGTACTTTCCAATGCGCGTAGCAGATGTGCACTTTCTAAATACGCGGCCGGGCCTTAAAATTTCGGCCCGCGAAGGTCTCTATAGACTATAGATTTAGTTCGAGTTTCAGTTTCAGTCTGATCTGCACAAAGGTTCAGGTAAAAGCTTGTGATTCGCATAACCATGCACAGGTGGATTATGTCCCCATCCAATCAGTGACGACAATTCTGTCTTTTCTTAGGGGGTACAAGAGACTTGCAGAATCTATTAAGTGTGTTTTCGGAATTCTATAGCAAACAGGTGTGTGTGTGTGTGTGTGTGTGTGTGTGTGTGTGTGTGTGTGTGTGTGTGTGTGTGTGTGTGTGTGTGTGTGTGTGTGTGTGTGTGTGTGTGTGTGTGTGTGTGTGTGTGTGTGTGTGTGTGTGTGTGTGTGTGTGTGTGTGTGTGTGTGTGTGTGTGTGTTTGTGTGTGTGTGTGTGTTTGTGTGTGTGTGTGTGTGTGTGTGTGTGTGTGTGTGTGTGTGTGTGCGTGTGTGTGTGTGTGTGTGTGTGTGTGTGTGTGTGTGTGTGTGTGTGTGTGTGTGTGTGTGTGTGTGTGTGTGTGTGTGTGTGTGCACTAAAACTGGGAACACTTGGAAAAGCCGATGCAGAAGACGAGTCAATCCCTTCAGCCATTGCAGAAGTCCTCCGATGCTTCACTATGAATGGATCGATTGCGATAAATTGGATTTATCGATTAAAGTTGTTTTTTGTAGATATTAAGATTATTTTCTTTTATATTATATGTGTTTAACAGACACATGAATACAATTTAGTACAGTGCATTGAGCAAACTCAAGGGAACCTGCACAAAATGCCAACACACAGGTATAAAATCCAATTGGTAGAATTAGCGGATTTCAAATTAGAAAATCAACCAAACTTCGTGGCCACTTCTATAAGTTGGTAATGGCAACGAAATATACAACAACAGCTTAGTTTCACCAAGAGTGCATAATTTCACTATTATCAAGAGCAAGAGACTAGGGCACCTCTTCAACATTGGTGTGGGGTCGACGAAGATTACCCTGTTTGGAGGGGAGTAGTCAGACGAGGTAACCAGAATTGATACGGTCTGGCAGGCCAGCCAGTATCAACCTGTTCTTGCTCGCTGGGTGACGCAAACGAACCGGCAGGCCAGAACGGGTCGAACAGGCAGACCGACCCGCAAATCAACACAAGCAGGTAGCAACTCTCCCAAGTCAGAACCATTTTTCAAAAGTTTTTGCACTAAATGATAAGTTACTCCTGAAAAAACATAGTTACTCCTGATTATGCTAAGGAAATAATATCGCGTATTACTCTGGTTCCGAACCGACCAGCCGGCCGGGTGATGGGGGAAACCAGGTCGGATTGGCTCTACTGATTTACCAGTCAGAGGCAGAGCGGAGGATTACGGTAGTTTCAGCTTACTTACAAAGTGGGTCCCTGTTTGGTGAGGCGGAGGTGCTCCAGAGTCAGACATGCTAACCAACTACACCGCAGGGGCTATCAGCTGAACTCCCATCTCAGGCTTATCAATCTTTCCTGTGCCTGCTTCCCTTACAGAGCCACATGAGTCCCCGTTTTGTGGGGATGGGGAGGTAGAGAAATGAGGTCCCCATTGGTTGCGCCGGTTTCCAACTCACCAAAAGCCAAGCCAAGTGGTCAGCACCCCCACCAATCACGGACCTGTTTTGGCTAAGTCCTCCCGCCAAACGGAGGCCTGCCTTTGCTACACATGTCAACCATACGGGGAGGGGGTATGCTTGTCAACCCGCCAACAAACGGGGGAACATTCGCTTATTACGGTCGGAGCTCCGTTACGCAATGCAGAGAAGAGAAGCCCTCCAGTGTCTTAATCTTTTCTTATATATAGTGGAATTCTGCACTTGCAATTCTGCATTCTGCATTACTTGGCAAAAGACAATTTATTTATTTCGTTTACTATATAAATACAGGCAAATGCGATAGCCACATGGCACCGCGAAATATCCAAAGCAAATAAAAAATTCAAGAACGAGGGATTATCCCATTGGTAAGTGGAAACTGCAATGCACTGCAACGACATTGAACTTCTTGTAACAGCTTTTGACACAGGAATCGGCCTAAGCACAGATCAAGTTCAATGATCCATGGGTAGCGATGGTGGACACTAAAATAACATAAAGCGGCACAAGTAACAACGAAGCTAACAGTCTAGGTGGAAGTAAAGGTTGACCAAACCATGATTATTACTGGTTTGGTTTGAATTTAGGGTTGAAAATTTTCTCACATTTTTTACACATTTTAACACCTTTTATACTGTTAAAAACAGGTGTAAAGCATTATTTACCTTTTACACGTAAATTAACCTTAAAAGCGAAGGGTGGAAACAGTTCAAATTTTGAGAAGAATACATACAACAAAGAGTTTATAATAGGAAGTAGAGACCTTCACTCAGGCCCGCAGGCCCGGCCCGGCCCGGCCGGCCCGGCCCGCGGGCCGGGCCGGGCCGGGCCTAACGTAGAACGGGCCGGGCCGGGCCGGGCCGAGGGAGGAAAAAAATGGGTGCGGGCCGGGCCGGGCCGGGCCGAGTGCTGGAGCGGGCCGGGCTTCGGGCCGGGCCTAGTCTTTTCAGTTATACACAGTTTTGTCTGATTTGTACGAGTTTCATTTCCCAATTTTTGGAATTTTTTTCTGGAAACTTTAGTCGCTTCCAAAATGAATTTAGTACCTCTTTAGCTATTTATTTCGATCTAATTATTTTTATTTAGTTCTTCAAGCTCTTTTAGCTCTTTCCTATGTACAGGTACGTAGCTTACTTGTGCCGCGTGTAAATTTTTTAATCTTTATATATCTTTTGCTCATCCATTAAGATTTGAAATATATGTAATGTTTATTTTTAATATTTGGAAAGAATTCTCTCTTCATATGTAGTTTGTGCCTTGGCGACTTGAGTCAACGAAATTGAGGAGCTATTAATTCTCTGAACAGAAAGAGCTGAAGTGTTGACTGTGCAGTATTGCTCTAAATAAATATCTACTGGGAAAGTGACTAAAAATATTCTCTGCCATGACAAACAATTCTTTTGAAATTTTGAACAATGTTTCTGGCAAACGCAAGATTTTAGCAAAAACGGGCCCGGGCCGGGTCAGGTTTGACTTTTTAGCTTACGGGCCGGGCCGGGCCGGGCCGGGCCTGACATAGAGCGGGCCGGGCCGGGCCGGGCCGGGCCGGGCCGAGGTTGAAAATTTTTTGAACGGGCCGGGCCGGGCCGGGCCGAGCAGAATTTTTTACCGGCCGGGCCGGGCCGGGCCTGAAAATTCAGGCCCGTGAAGGTCTCTAATAGGAAGAGTATGACACTTAGCTCTTCCTAATAAAGTAAGCTTTCAATATGCTGGATAAATTAAGGCTAAATCTCGGCTGGCTTCTCAGAGTGTAAACATACAATGCTGACATTTTTCAAGAACGGGCGTTTTCGCCAAGTTAAATACTATAACTTGAGCTAGCAAAATCGTACAGTTAACAATTTCTATATTATTATGTTGCGCAGAACGATATCATTTTTAAGGGAATTAAAATTATATGGTTCCGGTTCAGGCAATCTCTTACAATTCCGGCAACAACGCAAGGCATTTTGAAGAAATAACGAAATTCCTAGAATTTTCGTGGAAAGATGTTTTATTGTCTGTTTTGTAAGATATTGCCTGAACTGAACTATATAATGTTAGTGGCCGTTAGAAATATCTCGTTCTAAGCAACATAATGATAGAAATTATTACTGTACGATTTAGCTAGCTCAAGTTGTAGTATTTAATTTGGCGAAAACACCCGTTTTTAAAAAATGTCAGCGTTGTATGTTTACACGCTGAGAAACCCCCCTCCGAGATGTCTGAATGTTTCGAGCATATTGCAAGCTGAGTGTCATACTCCTCCTACTATAAACTCTTGCTATAACCAAAAGGGCAAAAGGCATATGTCTAAGCATTCTATCATAGGTATAGGCATACATCTAAGTTTTGTCAAAAGCTTATACCGAGATTTTGAATGATATGCAACATGATGGGATTTGCTCAAGATTTGGAAATTGTCAATTGTTAATTTACAAATATAATTAACATAATTAGATAAAGCTTAGCAGTGGGTACCAATTATTTCAGTGGGGACCAAATATTTCAATTTGGTAAATCCGTAAATGACTAAACCATTTCAACCGCCGAGTTTTGACCTGTCCGGGTCTGTGCCTAAATTATCAGGCGGGGCGGGCACAGGCTCCAAAAGCCCAAAGCCCACTACTATACCCTTCAAGAGTGGGCCGTTACTAGGCCCGGTTCCAAGCCTGAGCCCTCTACTAGCCAAGAAATCCATAGACCGAGAGTTGCTGCTATTGCCAGACTGAAGCAGGTTCATGTCGACGTACTCGAAATAAAATTAAAGGTCCATGGAGCCCGAGAGCTCCGGTGAGCACTGCAGATCCGGTGGCCCCTATCGCTAGGACTGAATCTGGTAGCGGATCGGGCTTTCAACCAAAGCTGCAACGCTTTGTAAGGGAAGCAGGCATTTCAAAAATTGAAGCCTGCAATGGTCCCGTGGTGTAGTGGTTAGCATGTCTGACTCCGGAGCAGAAGGGCCGTGGTTCGAACCTCGGCTCGGCCAAATCTTTACTTTCAATGGTGAGAGAAAAGCTGAACGTCCCTCTTGCCTTCTCTCTTCTAGGTCCTGGTTTCGTGGGTATAAAGGGTTCCTCATGCCTCCCGTTAGGGCTTGTTCTTGTTTTCGTCTTGATCATGTAGCGCTTCAACCAGGGCTGGTGGACCAAGAAGAAGCCAAGAACAAGCTCGAACGGGACGCGTCAGGCACCCTTGCACCCACGAAACCAGGACCTAGAAAAGAGAACGGTAGAGGGAGGTTCAACTTTTCACTCACCATTGAAAGTAAGAATTGGCCGAGCCGGGTTTCGAACCACGGCCCTTCTGACCCCAGAGCAGAGACATGCTAACCAACTACACCACAGGGCCATCAGCTGAACTCCCATTGCAGGCTTATCAATCTTTAGTATGCCTGCTTCCCTTACAGTTTTCCGGCCGTGGAAATTTGCTGAATCTCACTACAGGACCAGTGAACAACCCTGCGCTCCTTCCTAACTGTAAGACACTTCACTGCAATAAATTAGCGATTTTCAGGAATTCCTTGATTTCAGTCTTCGGATTTTCGAAATGAAACAGGGAAAACTACTCGAAACCCCTAATTTGCATACTGCTTCCAGTTTATAATTAGCTGGAATAGGAGAATGGTCCGGAACCCTAATTTGCATAATGCAGGATTAGCTGCAGTTTCACAAGCTTTGAAATTTGATTCAGTTGAGATACATATCAATAAAGCTATCATCCTATCAACAATTCTGTAACTGGATTTATTGAAACTTATTCACATTGGACATATTATTGATTATTCACTGACTCATTATTCATTGGATAACTATCATATTTAGTCTTCCTATATATTTATTCCTATATATTTATTCCTATATATTTGTTATTATATTTATTCTTATTCTTTTATTTGTTTTCCAATTCTGACATTTACATACTTTTATTGGTTATATCCTTATTTATCTTATATATATATCGTTGTTTCTTAATCAGTTAACTGGACTAAAAATGGATCAGTTCATTCATGAAGGTGGAGTCGGGGAAGCCGTTGTTACACGGGAAGCAGGTCAGAATATTTATAGTGTCAGCAAGAGTGTATAATAGTAAGAGTGAGACACTCTTACACTAAGCATGAACAAATCATGCTAGGTATGTTCGGTGCGTTAAGTCGGCACCCCCCCCCCCCGAACTTCCGGGGGAGGATCCCACTTTGCACTATCTACACGCTTTCATATAAGCGTGTGTCTGCTCGCTGATTGGCCCATTAGCCTAAGACTTACTGTAGGTAATTTATTAGTTATTTTAATTAATTAATGATAACTTTAATTAGGTTAATGCAATTAAAAAACTAATTCAACAACTCTGTAACATTTTTTCTGCTCTTTTCAACGATATAAAAATTGTTGCAGATTACATTCTTTCGAATTTTTGTATTATGCAACAATTTTTAAATCGTTGAAAAGAGCAGAAAAATGCTACAAAGTTGTCGAGTTAGTTTTTTAATTGCACTAACGTAATTAAAGTTATAATTAATTAATTAAAATAACTAATACATTACTTACAGTAAGCCTTAGGCTAGTGGGCCAATCAGCGAGCAGACACACGCTTATATGAAAACGTGTAGATAGTGCAAAGTGGGAGCCCCCCGGTAGTTCCGGGGGGGGGGTCCCGAGTTAACGCATCGAGCATACCTAGCACGATTTGTTCATGCTAGTGTAAGAGTGTCATACTCTTATCTATTATACACTCTTGGTATCAGTAATATATCATTTTTATTATTATAATATAACAGCAGGCATACTTTATGCAGCAGCAGCAAAATCGTCTCTGCATGCGGGGCGGGGAACAAACAGCTAATTTTACTCTTATCAAGCCACTCTCACAAATCAGACTCAAGTAGACTGACTAGGCTCAAATTTGGGATCTTTACCACAATCCTTCCCTCAATACGAACTGGTTGAATTGGGCGTTATTGGGTTATTTATGCGTTCATATTTTGGGAAGGTGTTACCTGAGGCTCAGTAATTTCAAAAATTTCAAAAACTTTAAATTTTTAAAATTTGAAAATTTTTTGAATTCCTAAATTTTTGAATTTTTCTAAAATTTGCCGGTAGAATCGATGAAGCTGAACATTTTTCCTTCTTGCAGCGACATCTGAAAATACTTCCTGTGATCTCTACTGCAGTCCTAGGTGCAGGTTGCAACAATTACCTAGTAAAGAACTATTCCATCTAAGACTCACAAAGAGGTTTAGCTCTGAACTCAAAAGGCAGCTGCCAAGATATTTCTAATTCCTGCGAAATTGTCTTCCTTTCAAATAGGACAGTTGAACACTTACGTAAGCTGACAGAACCCTTTGATTGGCCGGGGTAAAAGGTTGAAAAAATGACTATGCATTCAAAAAATTACTATATGCAGTAAAATGAAGTTAAAGCCTGATCGGATCGGTTTGATATTTCGGTCTCCAATTCGGCATCTGACACAAAGTTTTGCAATTTTGACTGCAATTTTTCAATATATAAGCTGAATCTGAAATTTCATTATATGCTGCTGAACTTTCTGAGGAATGTGAATCTGACAAGCTTCACTCAAGATGAAATGAAGTGATTGAAATTTAAGTAACACGAACATTATGCTTATTTTCTTTAAGCTGTATTGTTAACGGAGCCGAAGTGCCTGTATTGCATATAAAGTTTTGCGTTCCACATTTTCCATTAATTTCAAATTTCAATCTCAAATTTTCAGTTGATTTCCTCATTATGTGCATGTTTTAAAATAATGCTTAAAACAAAGCAAATTTCTGTCTAACTCTAACTCCTAAAATAGGACAAGATGTGTTTTTAAAAATCATTCCACAAAATGAGACCGGTACCTGCATTAAAATTAATTTCACAATTAAATTGGAACTCAGAATTGAAAGGATTCTGCTCTGTGTGCCTATATATGACTGCGGCATGCAACATTTGAGCGCAGGCGTTCTGCAAATTTAAATAGAATAAAACAGAACGCACCCGAAAGCAAAGATTGCTGGAAGTCATCCAGAAATCGGAGATCGATTTGTAGGTTCACAATATCAAGCCGAAACTCCAAAGCAATAGGTCGTCAGATACTACACCATTTTGCATAATCAGGAAGGTACGATGAAATGTGCCGTGCCTGTAAGCAGATTGTAAAAATTAGTGGCAAAACTAAAGTAAAGTATACCACAGCAAGTGTCTTTAATAGGAAGAGTGAGAGTCAACCCTTTCTAGTGTTTTAAACTTGAGATATGCTTGGCCCATTAAGGCCAAAATCTCGGGAGAGGGGTACCACTTACCGCTGTCAACTATGTGTTCGTAAATGATTGAACTAAAACACATCTGATTGGCTAACCGCCTACTTTATGTCAAGTTTAAATGTATGAGCAAACCCCTCGAGATCTCGGAGGACTCGATTAAACATAGAAGCGTGTAACAGCTTTTAGCTCTTCGCTGACTGATTTTTACTACCGTATGCCGTCAGGTGGTTATGTTGTCAAGTTATGGTGGTTGACGTGCTCTTTCGATTGAAGACGGTTTTGGCTAATTTCAAGAAACTCTTTGAAACTAATTCGGTAAAAGCAGAATTTTCTAAATCTTCACACAGACTCCGGGATTGTTTCTAATGTGTTCAGAAACTCCGAAGCAGTGCGTTTTGAAAGTTTCAGACATTTTTGATTACTTTCGCGAGAGTTATCATCGGGACTATAGATGTAAAATTTGGACCAATTGCTCAATCTTAACGAAATCACAACTGAAGTTACTTTGGTTGTTTTGACTAAATTTCGGCAACTGAGGCATCTGGCTTTTTCTACTGTAGCATCGATGCCAATGTGCAAGGTCATGTGTCAGTCTTACTTGAGCTGTTATCCATCTCTATCCATATATCAGTTCTTTTTAATATTTTGTGATTTGTATGCACGATGGGCACTTCATGTAAACTCCTCCCAGTTGGAGGTCTTGTCGCATGTCCTGTATAACAGAGAATAATAAGATTGCGTATATGGAACTACTCATGTAAATACCTCCAGTTGAGGTCTTGAGACCAGTCCAATTAAGAATAATTAAAGTAACTTAATCAGCAGATAGGAAGTTACTTAGTAATTAATATAGATTCGGTACGTATCCGGGCCAAGAAAGAGCCCCTATTTGAACTCTGTACAGTTTCTAGTTTTGACGGTTGTTTAGTATCATAGTTCCTTAGTAGTTGTTCAATATTGTGCAATTAGTAACTGTCTAGAATTGCAGAATAGTCGTTTAAGTTAGTTTAGGTTAGTTTAAGTTCACACACACACACACACACACACACACACACACACACACACACACACACACACACACACACACACACACACACACACACACACACACACACACACACACACACACACACACACGTTTTGGGTGTCAAAACCCACACTTGGAAGCCAATTGGTCCGGATAATTGTTGTTGGGGTTCTAATCCACACCACCGCTGTTTCTAATGGGTTTTAACCCATTTGATTCAGGTTGCCGTCCTGCTGCTGAATCCTGCCCGCCTGTTGTGGGAAGAAGCCACTCAGTGCCCAGCCTGGAAGCGGTTTGATATCAGAAGTCAGAGCTTTGCAGATCCGAAAGATCCTGTATCTCCCACCTCAGGACAGCCATATTCTGGCTCAAATCCGAATCCTTGAGAGGTAGCTAATTGGTGCAGATTAGCACGCTAGTTTGATCTAGAAGCAGAGACGCCGGCATCCACCTGATTCATTGTTTGGAACTCATTTTATGCCAACTTTAGAGAAAACATGAAAATAACCAGCTAAATTATCTGAGCCGTTGTCAACATCTTTCAGCTTGAAAACTTAGTTCACTACTAAATTGACACGTTGTCTCTGCTTTAACTAACGTTATTATATTAGTACTAGCCTCTCCGACATTTCGATCTCCTCCGATAATCTCTAGCCCATAACTGGAATTACACTTTCAGGGACGGAAACTTTCGCCTCTCTAAATTCAGTCGCCTGGCGAGCCGTTACACGGAGGCTCCAGAACGAATCCAAACTCGCCCCTAGTATAGTCTGTTATAACTTCTTTTACTATACGGTATTTGTGTGTGTAATACCAATCTATATAGGTTGAGCCAGTAGTCTAAGCGTGTTGGAAAAGGTCAGAGTCTGAAATCGAGTAAGATACGACATGAAATAACTGTGAAGTAGAAAGTTAAGATTAGCCTACCCAATATAAAGAAGTAGAGGAAATATGGGACTAATTCTGACACTGAGCAATGACTAAATAAAATAGTACTGACATCCTTCTGTCTTAAGCACCGCCACGTAAACATAACAGTATCTTTCAGTCTGTAAATATACCTTTTGTAGCTTCTGATTGCAACTGTATCATTCTTGACTGCCACTTCCGCTTGTATAGTATCGTTGCCTATCTGACCTGTAGCTGTAATCGTTGCGAATAAAGATCATCTTTTTACAGGAAAGCTAATATCGCGCATTTCCCGAGCAATCCCCAGACCTAACCGCTTGAGAGGTTAGAGTTCGCCAAGAGTCGTTATTGAGACTATAAGTCCCCCAACCCTAGAACGAGCAATTAATCTTTGCAAAATTTCTGGTTTTTCAAGAATTTTATTTATTGTATATTTTGATGTAATTTTGTAACTCAGTCGAACCATTATAATGAAAAATAATTTTGACGGCTCATGCTGATCCATCTTCAACGCATAAGTAGTTGATACAGTCTTGGGAGCCACATTTAATTGATATACTGTAATCACTGTAGTAAAGATCACAATGAATTATATACGTTTCTATTATAGAAATAGCGACAAACTGCCGTCATGCATAATTTTTTATTTTATTTTAATATTTTAATTTTAGCATATTTTATCCATGTACATTTATAACCTAAATGGCTAAATGCGCCTTATAAAATGCTGTGCACTTTCTAATTGCATGCGCATAGACGCTGTGTACTTTCCAATGCGCGTAGCAGAAGTGCACTTTCTAAATACGCGGCCGGGCCTTAAAATTTCGGCCCGCGAAGGTCTCTATAGACTATAGATTTAGTTCGAGTTTCAGTTTCAGTCTGATCTGCACAAAGGTTCAGGTAAAAGCTTGTGATTCGCATAACCATGCACAGGTGGATTATGTCCCCATCCAATCAGTGACGACAATTCTGTCTTTTCTTAGGGGGTACAAGAGACTTGCAGAATCTATTAAGTGTGTTTTCGGAATTCTATAGCAAACAGGTGTGTGTGTGTGTGTGTGTGTGTGTGTGTGTGTGTGTGTGTGTGTGTGTGTGTGTGTGTGTGTGTGTGTGTGTGTGTGTGTGTGTGTGTGTGTGTGTGTGTGTGGGTGTGTGTGTGTGGGTGTGGGTGTGTGGGTGTGTGGGTGTGTGTGTGTGTGTGTGTGTGTGTGTGTGTGTGTGTGTGTGTGTGTGTGTGTGTGTGTGTGTGTGTGTGTGTGTGTGTGTGTGTGTGTG